>OMLM01008987.1:15447-35264 GCA_900302695.1 Helostoma temminkii | reverse complement strand
CTTCTGTCCTCAGTGCCAGTCCAGCGTTTGTCAGGTTTTCCTTTTTAACTAAATGTGAGTCAGTGGTTGGTTTGAGACGTAGGTGGATCAGTCAAGGCTGCGGCCTCACCCGCAGAAACACCTGCAGAAACACCTGCAGAAACACCTGCAGAACATCTGCAGAAACACCTGCAGAACATCTGCAGAACACCTGCAGAAACATCTGCAGAACATCTGCAGAAACACCTGTAGAACATCTGCAGAAACACCTGCAGAAACACCTGCAGAACACCTGCAGAACATCTGCAGAAACACCTGCAGAAACACCTGCAGAAACATCTTCAGAAACACCTGTAGAAACACCTTCAGAAACACCTTCAGAACACCTGCAGAAACACAGACTAAACACGAAGAGGCTGAGAACAGATGACTCATGACTACAGACGTTGTTTGCTTGTTAACGCTGACGTTGTGCCTCCAGGTGATCCGGCGCACGGTGACGGCAGAGGGCGAGGTGATCCCGGTGTGTCAGCTGGACATCCAGGTGGAGAACCCTCTGAGGAGTAACGGCATCTTCCTGGTTTCTCCTCTGATCATCAGCCACACCATAGAGAGAGGGAGTCCTCTGTACGAGCTGTCCGCCCAGTCTCTGGCCACCGAGGACCTGGAGATCATTGTCATCCTGGAAGGTCAGGAACAACGCACACCTGGATCCCGTGCTTGTGGACCCAGTACAATAAAAGATGCCTCAGGTCTGAATGAAGTTTCCTCTCTCTTTCTGTAGGTGTGGTGGAGACCACCGGGATCAGCATGCAGGCTCGGACCTCCTACACGCCTGAGGAGATCCTGTGGGGCAGACGCTTCGTCTCCATCATAACAGAGGAGGACGGTCGCTACTCTGTGGATTACTCTAAATTCGGCAACACCGTTCCCGTCAGGATGTCGTCTCTCAGCGCCAAAGAGCTGGATCAGACCAGAGGAGTCCAGGAGGGGGCGTCTGACACTCACCTGCAGGGGTGGGGCCTGGTCCGAGCCGGCAGAGGAGGCTTCCGTAGGGGAGGGCGGGCCTGTGAAAGCTCTGCTCCTCAGCCCTGGTACGTCCAGTCGGAGAAACCGGACAAAGAGGTGCTGGAGAAGAAAGGACAAAAAAAGACGGTGCAGCTGGAGGTGATCGGACGTCAGAGTGAAGAGGACGGAGCAGGAGACATCACTGACTGATGACACTGTCAAAGTGAAGTTCTGTGAAATGAGATGAAGGATGAGGATGAGGATGAGGATGAGGAGGAGGAGCTGCTCACAGATGGAAAGACAGTCAAATGTGTTTGTGTTCTTGTTGTCGTGAAATTAAAGAATTTGGTGTCACTGTGTGGAGGACAGCGTGCTGTGTACTGTGTGAGATGGAAGGACTGATAACGCTCAGTGATTAGGTTCTGTATTGTGTCAGTATGACCTGCAGCCAGGCAGGACCAGGAGGTCCAAACCCTCCAGACACTGGACCCCGAGCTGTGTGAAGAAACCAGCACTCAGTCTGGTGAAACCCTCTGCAGATAGTGTGTGAATAAAAAACATCATAATAAAACTCCGTCTCTCCTGTTCCTGCCACACAAACCAGCTGAAGCTACAGTTTGCAGCTGTTTCTGATTTTTAAAAATATATATTTTTAATATTTTCCTCCGAAGTACTGATCAGTGCACTGATGTAGAGTCTCTTGCTGTGGCTGCAGCAGCTTCGTGTTTTCAGGTGTGAGAATTAAAATCAGCCAGAAACATGTTGAGTCACAGCTTTTATTAAGTGATTTAGTTTTAAATCCTCGTTAAAATACAAACAAAGCTCGTTTTGTTCTCGTGGTTAAACTGGTAGAAAGTGAAAACATCTTTATTTACTGTGACTTCACACCTAAAAGGTTCAGATCCAACACCAGCCAGCGCTCAGCACCAGCCCCACCAGGATCACAACTGGTGTTGCTGTGGTAAAACTGTTGCCAGAGTTGCACAGGTTGCTGTTGCAGCAACGGAAGGTGAAGTCGGAGATTGCTGGGAACTTCTGGGAGAGACGGGAGGAGTCACAGTCTGTGTACCTGATACACTGACGGATGGTCTTCCCACCTGGAGAAACACAGACATATAAACACCTGATCAGAAAATAAACTTCCAGGAGGTTAAAACGTCACCGGCTCTGAATGTTTGTACACAAATCCAGTACTGTAGTAAAAGTACATGTTTGGAAAAGTACTTCAGTGCAGTACAGTACTGGTGGAGGTGGAGCTGATTCGTTCACTGACCTGCTCCATCCAGAGACAGGCAGGCGTCTGCGGACTGACACTCTACACTGGTCTCACAGGGTCCAGAACCGCCTGAGCAGCTGTAGCAGCGAAGTCCAGAACCTGAAGAAGAAACCGGCTTTACTCTGTTCAGCTGGACCCAGATCACCATCATCACCATCATCAATCATGAATCAATATGAATAAATATATATATATATAATATATATAACATACTGTTTATACAGTTGATATGTTGAAATGACTGTACAGTCACTACATTTACTTTCACCACTGGATGGGTCACATCTGTACTGACACTGTACCGGAAATACTGACATGTTTCCATTAAACCCAACAAACAGTGTTACACACATCAGATCAGAATAAACCACAGATCCAGTTTCAGTTCTGAGGGTGTTAATTATATTATTATTATTATTTTTACAGTATTAACCCTGAAGTGCTCTCAGGGTCCCGGTCCACTCACCCAGCGGCAGAACCCCCCCACACAGCAGCAGGAACAGTCCGAGGCACAGCTTCATGTCTCAGGTGTCAGATCTTCTTCTACGGTGAAAATGGCCGTTTCTCAATATGCTACTTCTCGGACTTGTGAAACGTCATTAGCCAGAACTGTAACCAGTTTGCTCCTCTTCCTCCTCCTCTTCCTCACTGAGGCAGTTTTTATGCTCCGCACAGAAGGCGGTCCGCTTTAACTGCGCACACAGCCAGAAGCGCCAGGTTACGTCATGTGACGTCAGCAGCTATATTTTAACCAGCGTCTGCGCAACTAACGGTTTTTGGAGACGGTCAAGCCCCGCCCACTTACGCGCTATGTTCAAGACCTACAGGGAATTCCATATCCGGTGTATTTGATCCTGGTCAGCAAAGTAAAGAGAAATCAGTAACATCAGTATCATCATCAATAAAGTTATTTTAACTAGACACATTTATTATCTTATTAACTAGACACATCATCTTGTGGAAGCAGCTAAAAAGCACAAACCGACCAGAGCAGTATGGACCTGAACGGCTCCTGGATTGTTCAGGTCAGGCATTTTCAAAATAAAACCATGAGTGATGGAAGTGTAGACTTTTAGCTTCAGCAGCTGTTTGACTGGAGCTACAACATGAAATGCAGGGAGATCTCAGTGCAAGTGACGGAGGCATCATCCGTCAGAAAAACACTAATCTATGAGAGAGAAGCAAAAACCTCAGGATTGGTCAGATCAACAGTTTGGTACATTAAGAAGAAAGAAAGCACTGGTGAGCTCAACAGGCCTGGAAGACCATGGAACCAAACTAGCGACCCAGTGGAGCAGCTCTTCAGTTACTGAAGCAGTAAGAGCCACAGACGAGCAGCAGCTGAGGGAGGACAGCATCTGCATGGGCTCCACACTTCAGGAAGTCATCATCCAAACATCAGTTACAGTTATATCTTTGTTCAAATACTATCGAGCCCCTGAAAATCCTAACAGCTAAATGCCATATTTTTGTGAAACCTCTTAAAATAAATCTTCCATCACATCTTGACTGTTTTATTTATATAAATCCAGGAGGTAAAATCATAAAAATTCTTACTTCAGCTCCAATAATTACCCAAATAATCTGGAACCTAACTGTATGTTCAACTTTTATAAAACCTGCTTTATTCATTTTCTGTTAATATCACTTTAGCATTAATGAGACGTCACAGCCTCTGTAACCTCTGATAAACTGCACACAGGTAATCTACTAAACAGTGTTTTAATGTTTGCTGTCTTCTGAGGGTTTTATTAGTGCAGCCATCGTCTGTTTTGGTTGTTAAAAATATTCAACAACCCACAAAGTAAAAGCTTCAGGGCTGTGTCTGTCGGTTTTAGCTGGAGACACGTGGATCTGACCAGGCTGTAGATGAGCGACAGGTGTCTCTCTGCTGTGAAACTGACAAACACCAAATGAACGAAACACGACCGGACAGTGTCCATGTTATAAACACGGCAGTAAACTGTTATAGTTTCCTTCCTGCATGTTGAGACGTTTCTTTGTTGAATCTTTTACACATGAATGTGAAAATATAAAAGCATGTTGCTGCAGGTCTGATCTCCTCCAATGCTACATGCACTAATAATACAGTAATACGCTAACGGCTAAGCTAATGGAACACCAGTACAAAGTGCTAACGGCACTAACCGAGGACTCATCTGAGTCTGGGTCTGACTGAGCCCAAACCCTCTGTGTCTCTCCTATGTTTTCCTCTGACCCACAGTGCTTTCACCTGTTTACCTGGGGAACCAGCAGTGGTGGGCGGGGCTTGAGGCAGCTACATCATTCACACATTTGAATATTCATAGATTGTGGAATTTACAATAATTTCACACCTCAGCTGATTTGTCAGAAAGAGAGCAAGTAAAGTGTGTTTCAACAGAGAGGACAGTTTTATTAAGTGATTTAGTTTTAAATCCCAGTTAAACAGACAAAGTTAAAATGAATTTCAATGTGATACAAAAATACAAACAAAGCTGGTTTTGTTCTCGTGGTTAAACTGGTAGAAAGTGAAAACATCTTTATTTACTGTGACTTCACACCTGAGAAGCTGGAAAACCCTTTCTAAACATCAGGTTCAGATCCAACACCAGCCAGCGCTCAGCACCAGCCCCACCAGGGTCACGACTGGAGTTGCTGTGGTAAAACTGTTGCCAGAGTTGCACAGGTTGCTGTTGCAGCAACGGTAGGTGAAGTCGGAGATTGCTGGGAACATCTGGGTGAGACGGGAGTAGTTGCAGTCTGTGTACCTGATACACTGACGGATGGTCTTCCCACCTGGAGAAACACAGACATATAAACACCTGATCAGAAAATAAACTTCCAGGAGGTTAAAACGTCACCAGCTCTGAATGTTTGAGAGAAGTACACAAATCCAGTACTGTAGTAAAAGTACATGTTCAGAAAAGTACTTCAGTGCAGTACAGTACTGGTGGAGGTGGAGCTGATTTTAACTTATGTCCATAATTAGAATAGATCAGATTCAGTTTGAACAATCTGCATCTGCAAACTAACTAAAGCTGTCAGATACATGGAGAGAAGGAAAAGGAGCATAAAAAGGCAGCAAAGCAAAGTATTTGAATAAATGTACTTATACTCTGTTCTGACCAACATGAACAAAGCTAGTTTTGGTTCAGGGTTGGTTCGTAGGACCTACGTCACTACGCCACAATGTACTTCTCTGCCTTCACAGCAGCGCTAACGCTGAGCTCAACTACAACCACTACAGTGTCTCTGTCCAAGTGTTGTTCCTGAAACACTCTGCGATCGCTGCGTATCATCCTGCGATTATGTTCCACACGTTACCTTTTAATTGTTGTTGCCTTTATTAGCCTTAGCAGATAGCTAGTTAATAATTTACTAATAATTAATTAGTTAATTAGCTAATTAGCAGTACATGTATAACAGTCACACTGCAGTTGAACAAATGATTTTTATCTATAGAACAAAGCTTTAGTTGGTCTCGTTGGCCCAGTGAAGACACGGTAAATAAAGTGTTGTAACCTCTGGACAGTCTGACTCAGATGTTGTGTCCTCACATGCAGCTCACTCTGATAATGTCTACTTACACTATATTGCCAAAAGTTCTGGAGGACCCCATCGAGTCCTGGCCTCCACCTGGTAGAGACTGGGAACCAGGCCTTCTGGTCCAACATCGGTGCCTGGTCATAAATACCCATAAACACACTCCTAAACCTTCCCAGAAGAGCTGAAGCTGTTAAAGCTGCACAAGGTGGAACAACTGCATATTGGGACGTCAGAATGGGACGTCATTAAAGTTCATGTGCATGTAAAGGCTGATGTCCCAAAACTTTTAGCAATAGTGAATGTTCAGGCTCCAGTTTTCAGAGAGATCTGCACAAAGGCACCATCACTTTTCAGCTAACAGCTAATAAAATTAGCTCCAGCCGCCTTTAAGCACTGGCTCCACATGGAACATTGTTCTCTCTCCACCAGTACAAACTGGGACTAAAAGGCACTGCAGGGTCTAAATGAATGAATGTTTGGTGAGATGACACTGACCTTTTTCAATCAGAGATATGCAGGAATCTTGATACGTGCACTCCTGGACGTTCTCACACACTCCGGTGTAATCTGAGCACTTGTAGCAGCTAAGTCCAGAACCTGAAGAAGAAACTGGTTTCAGTTTATTCAGGTAACACAGAACCTTCAATGTTCTGTCAGTTTGGAAACAGTATCTGCAGGAGCTGCTGCTGCATAATCCACTCAACAGAATCTGGATCTGCTGTCGCTGTTGGTGGAGAGTCAGACTGCGACTGTACCAAAACACAGGAGCACGGTCAAACTGGCCTCCACAGTCGGTATCGAGCAAAGATGGGCGGGCCAAGAGCAGAACCAGAACTAATGAGTTTATGTAAGTTCAATTCCAAACGTGGCAAGAAACAAACTACACAGTGAAGAGGCAACAGGACAAGTTACACTAGAGAAAAGAATCAAACTTATGAAAACATAAATGAACCAGACACTGTGGAGCATGGTGTGGAGCTACACTGCTACTACAGTACACCATATTATACTGTACTACTGTAGTGTACTGTGTAGTGTCCCACTAACTGTGGCCTTAGTGTCCATTAGCAGTAAATGAGGAGCTCAGATCAGTGCAGTAAATCACTGGAACGTCACTGGCTGATTCTTCTAGTTTTGCAGATTAACAGTCTCAGTTTGTTGCATTAGAGGCTCCTGCTGCTCTGAGATGCTGCTGCACATACAACATAAATAATCTTTGCTTCTGTTACTGTCACACAAAGCAACAACTAAATGTTGTTTATTTTACTTTGCTATTGATAAAAACTAGTAAGAAGTAAATGTTGCTGCTAACTAAGTAATGGTAACTACTGCTGTGTAACTGGGCATTAATAACCTGATGACTGTTTTCTGTTCCTCTAAAACTGAAAAGTAAATTACTATACAAATTCATTTAGTGGAGCAAAAGTACAATGTTTGCATCTGAAATAGTGAAGCTGAAGTATGTACTTAAGTGCAGTACTTCAGTACTGTAGATGTACTTAGTTACTTTCCACCACTGCTACACAGACTAGTGCTGCTGCAGGTCCATTTTAATTCATCTGATCCCAGTTAGAGGAACAAAGTCAAGCAGACGTCCTTCAGACCAGAACTATGCAGACTAAAATAACTTTCAGTAAGTTCGTGAATTTACTTTTATTCCACCTCAGACATTTAGACACTGTTGGTTTAGATGGAGAGTAACAGGTGTAGAACTGATGTGAGTCTGACCTTTATTATTTTCAATAAAACTATCTGTGGTACAAACCACATATCAAATGTTTATACACTGCTTGCAAATGCTAAATATGTAAGTTAATGAATAATAATAAATAAATAATGAAATTATTAATTGTTTGTCCTGGTCCACTCACCCAGATGCAGCATCCCACAACACACCAGCAGGAACAGTCCGAGGCAGCGCTTCATGACGTCTCAAAAAAGAACCTGAAAGGAAAGCAGACGGAGAAAGAGTCAGTCCGGAGAGGCTGCGCTTGGTGTCAGCTCTTGTTCCAATGTGACCCCCCGAGACAGACGCCAGTTGCATGTGAACGGCTCTTTGTCCAGCGGACCACAAAGACCCCCTGTCTGGTCAAACACCCTCCTCCTCCTCCTCCGCTAACAATCATTTGTCCATTGCATCACCAGGGCTGCAGCTATGCAGTGTTTTCTGCTGTGCTTCAGAAAACCTGCTGCTCCACTTTTAACTACTTTTAAACTGACACTGCAGCTCGTGATCACCTTGAGTCTAAACATTATCATCAAACATCTGAGCAGTTTTACACAGAACAAGGGGAAGAGGATGAGAGTCTGACAAACATCCATCTGTCCGACGACAATTCCCCAAAATATCTTTCAAAGCATTTGAACTGCGAATCACACAATACTGATGAATAAATGATCCTAACTGTGCAGATCTCATTCTGTCACCATCAGTAATGGTGAGCCTCAGGGATCTATCCTAAACATTTGACCAGATGTCAGTTTCTTTGGAGATGACAGTTTTTTATGCCACCACCACTCAGGCTTTAACTCGTTCATGACCACACACTTGCTCTAAATTAAATATTGATGACAGTAGCCCTGCTTAATAGCGTTAAAATCGATTTTAATCTTATAAACATTGAGGTATTTATTTGGGCAGCACCTCCACTCTTCATCATGAGATATTCTGGACTGTCATGCTGATCCAACTGTACTTCAGCAGCTGACTGATGCTAACTAACTGGGGCTACAGAGACCTCAACAAAGCACCGTTTTGTCTTTTGTTCACTGAGTGTGATGAAGGAGATCAGCTCTCAGGCGCAGCAGTAACAGTGTGGATGGATTACTGATGGAGCTCAGGAGGCTCCTGGGACTGGATGAGCGTTAATATTTCCCAGATCTGTGTAACAGACACAATGACTGGCTTCACTGTAAAGAACCATGGTGGTCAGTGGTGTAAACATCAATGATCCTACACCACAATACGACCCCAAGTGGACCGTGGTTCATCAGAGGATCCGTCATGTCGGACTCACGTCTTCCCACTTCTTCTTTTATTCACTGGCTCATTTAATCTAGACTGACTCCAGGACAGGATAAGACCTGGATCAGAGCCTTTATCAGCAGATACCCAGTGTTACAGGATGTGTACCGAGCCCAGCTCTTCATCTGCTAGTAATAACTCCTGACATGCTCAGAATCATCCTGAAGTAGAATTAGAGAAAACAGACTCTGTTTCTAGTCCTGTGAAGTTGTTGTGTCACTGCAGGGACAGTGAAGACTTTAAATCATGTAGTGAACATGTAGCTGGATGCAGACAGACACAGCTGGCAGGTCCCCTCAGTCCTGCAATTCCTCACATTTACTGCTTCAACATGATCATCCTGGTCGAACATCTCACCACTAAACTTCCCTCCACAAGCTTCTTCTTTGTCCATGTTCTCAGCTGCAAACTGGCTTCTATGGGACAGAAATAAAATGTGTTTGTGCAGAGACAACAGGCCAAAGTGGGAATTTTCTTTACTTCCACTCAATAAGAATTAAAGAAAAGAGAAAACTGCTGCACTAGTGACCCTTTGTCATTTCCAGAAGGAGAGAAAGTTCAGTTTCAACTACAGACATATTATTGAGGCCATAAGGAAAAGTTGTGTATCTACTGTGAGAGTAAATCACGTTTACAGCGTTCAGATCTTTAAATTAAAACTGTTGCTACTAAACACATTTTGTTCTCGTTTTCCGAAGCAGCAACTGAACCCTGTCGGATCAGGTGCAGCTTGATCCTGGTGCCGGGATGGATCAGCTGGAAAGACGGTGTTATTCCAGGTCCAGCATGAAATGCAGTTTCTGTTAGGGAATAATTATCAACCTTAATGTGGCTGAAGTCTGCTCTGTCACCTAACCTTTATTTATTTGCCACTGCTGCAGAGGACCTGCAACATCATGCGACACCCGAGAGTTAAATAAAACCTGGGAACAAACTTTACAAACACAAATCTCAAACCCTACATTACAGAGGGAAAAGCATATATTGTGCTTCTTTGTGCCAAACATTGCAGCTTCTGTGTGAATACAGTGGGAATGAAGTGTCCCTGCAGCAGGTGGTGTCAGGCTCCAGGCAGCTGCAGAGCCTGTGGACAAAGATTATTTCATTGAGCTTCGTTAACAGTAAGAACAGTCTGACAAAAGCTCAGCGTCGCCATGAGGCTCTTTCTGACACAGCAGAGACGCTGCTCCACAGCTTTTTACACTGAAAAGCAGTTCTGGCTCCTGTAATATGAAAATATTCAGAGAGTTACGTGATGTCAGATCCCCTCCTGTGCCGCTTTGTTTCTGCTAGTTGACCCGTCCACATTTCCTTCCTCTTCCACAGACTTGAGACCAAGCGGCTGCTGAACTTGTCAGGAAGCTGTTTGCTTTCTGATTCCTTTTCAAACGCTGTTTCCTGGAGACCAACACAGTAACTTCACTTTAATGCATAAATTCTTCATCACATAGCGGCTCGAGTCGAGAGGAGCCCCCTCAGCTGAACTCAGCCAGTACTCGCAGTACATTTACTTCACCGCATGTCAGAGAGAAATACTAAAGATTTCTGCACTACATTTACCTGAGAATACAGATTTACCATCAAAACTATTTTTATATAGTGAAACAGGTGTTAAAACCAGCTCCAACACAGATGCAATGTGAATGAATCAGTCACATTTCAGGTAGAGGAAACACAAACACACTGAAGCTCAGGAAGTAGAAGTACTTTCCTGCAAAAATACTACCTGCTACCTGAGTAGCACCAACTGTTTACTCAAGTTCAGGTAGTAAATACTGCCCTAATTCCACAAGAGTTAGTGTGTAGAGTCTTAATGTTGTGAATAAAATATGACTGCAAGAGATTTACAAATCATTGTATTCTGCTTTTATCCAGGTTTCACACTGTCCTAACTTTTATGCTCTAAAATGCATTTTAAAGTAAAGTTAAATCATAAATGTAAACTAGACTAATTTCCCTCGATCACCTTGTTAAATTACCGACAGTCTGTTCTCTGTCACAAACAAACCACTTCCACACATAGTGTAGAGTGAACGTAGTTTGTTTCCTTGCCAGTTGGGGAACAAAGTAACAGGAACAATTGAGGCTGCGGTCGATGACGCGCTGACAATAATCCAGTCACAGGCGAAGCAGGCGCGTAAAAATCAGGTGTGAATCACAAACACAGAGAAACACAGACGGCTCAGGGAAACAGAGGAAAGCTGGAGCAGGAGAAAACCAGTGTTTAAACTCGGGAGGTGGTTGTGGGACTCACAGGTGACAGGTGTGTAGGTGGAGGTCAGCTGACTGGGAGAGGAGAGGAAGTCCAAGGACATCTAGTGGCTGGAGAGGAGACGGCGCCCTCATAGTGATGATGATGTTCTGACAGAAGGAATCATCATTAGTGAATGAGAGTAAAGCACATCTGTCCTTTCATTTCAATCTTTTAATCATATATGAGCCAATAACCACTTATTCTTACACAGTCAATAATAAGCTTTAATTATGAAATTACAATCTATTCTTGAACTTTAATTGTAGATGGTTTAATGGTGCAGCTGATTCTTTAAGAGACCAATAAGATCATTTATTAGTTTGTTATGATATTTTATCTCAGTCTGAAGTAAAGTTAACGCTAAAGCCGAAGGGAGAATAAAGTAAAGAAGAATACTTTCTGACAACTGGGCTGTTTTCTGCAGAACTTCACTAAGAATCATTACGATGTTAAGTTTTCTTCAGTATGAAAATATTCCAGCAGGAGTCGTCTGTTAACTGAAGCAGAAATGTGGCTGACCAAAGTTCACATAAAACGTCTTTTAAAAATGTATTTAAAGCATTTCAAACAGGAAAGACAGTGAACACACAACTCAAGGGATCCACAAATTCATTTTTGGTTCATCTGTAACCCAAACTCTGCAAAAATCGAACTTCACGGCGACTCCACACATCTGGAGTCAAATACAATCAGCCAAACGTCGGTAGAAAGATAAACACACACGGCATAAGGCAAAGCACTAAATACTGGCATTCATAAAATGTTTTTGGATTGAAACTGCAGCAGTAAAATTATTTCTGCACTCTGTCATCAGTCTGACAAACACTGATTAATAACTGCATGCAGACAACACACACATGCACAATATGTTCATACATACAAATGTATACAAGTTTAATTTGACACCAAAGGAAGAGGTTCAGACGTCTGTGCCACCCGGACGCAAGTAGCTCAACATCTTGGGAAGCATTTTAGTGGCTTTTTCATCTCAACACAATATTTCTCACAACTGTGCAGAAAGTACGGAGCCAGAGCCACGAGGCATTTAGCTTAGCTTAGCTTAGCTTAGCATAAAGACTGAAAACTGCTCCTCTTCATGCACATCTAAAACCTCCAGCACAGATAAGACATCATATACAGGTACTGTTAACAGAACCATGCTAGCTGCTTCCAGTCTGTATGCTAAGCTAAGCTAATGATGCTCTGTGCCAGCGTGTGTGAAGCCCAAGCTGGCAAATGCTAAATGAAAGCATTTCTTCTATACATTATATCGTTTAAACTATAATTATATCAGTGTGAAAAACAGTCTCGACTATCAACACATCAAACTGTCATCACTGGTGAGACATTTTAATGGTAGATGGTAAAAAGATATTTAATGGTGCACTATGGGCCTGTTCTGGTTTTATGTGTATGGATACGCAGTGTTGTCCTGTTCACATACGTAGATCCTTCATTTCCTGTTTAACCTGCCTGAGAACTAAATTAACATGTGAAGTGTGTAAATTATAAATAAGAAAATAAACTTGGTGACACACTGCTGTTAAGTAAGTGAACCACATGAGACTGTTAAACTAACTCACTTCCCAAAATGTGAAACTCTTTAATTTAAGGGCACAACTTCCCAAACGTTTGTAGAAATAAGGTAAAAGAGAGCATAACACCTTAATATCCATCATAAAATAATACTGAAGTGTTTGCTGAATCGTCAGCTGAATATCATCATGAACTGATTAAAATGTGTTTGAAATATCTGAAGCGAGAACTTTGGCAGAGTCTGAATCTCCTGAGCTGGAAACATTCAGACACAAACTTGATGCATCAGATACAAAACAACTTTCAAATGTGTACTTTGCTGCAGTAAACATCAAAACAACGTAGCAGGACAGCACGCTTTGCTTTTGGTTCTGGCGTTCGCTCGCTGTGGCACAAGAGAAAAATACTCTCCTTAAAAACAGACTGAAGCATTTACAGTATGTACAGTTTGTACACTGTGTCAGAGTGGAGCAGGGCTGTGAGCATTTCTAATAGAAATATAAAGCCTTTATGCATCCTCACACTCTGTCTCTTCTATCAGACACTGGCTGATTGTTTCCAATGTGAAACTGCGTGTTAACGTGTGTGAGGACAGTTGGTGTCTGACAGCACAGTCGGTCACACAGGAACCTTTCAGAGAAACGTCCAGCTGAACGCAGGATGAACAACAACACAGCTGTTATCTGTGGCTTAGTTTCTCTCTGTGGTTGCATTTCGTCTCATTTATAAAGTCGTTTTGTCTGCGTTAGTCGCTCTGCTGGTCTTTGGAGTTTTTTGTAGTTGTGTTGCGCCTCCTCAGTCGTTTTGTTTCTTGTCGTAGTCACACTGTGAATCTTTACGGTTGTTTATGTATCTTTGAAGTCATTTTGTGTCTCTTTGTAACTGTTTGGCTTGTTTTCTGTTTGTCGTTGTTTTACTTCTTTGTTGTTGTTCTGCACGACTTTGTGTCTCTGAAGCTTGTTTGTGACGAACCTGTGACTTTTGTCTCTGTGTTTTCTGTGTTCAACTTAATTTTTTAATTACGCAACCTTTGTTCATGTTTTGGTGAAACTTCATCTTCAAACTGTGCTTTCAGTCTTTGGTTTTCTTGTACCTAACTAGTTCAGGTTGGTGAGACAAGTAGTGCAGTCACACTGCCACCCAGTTTGCCTCCCACACCGTTAGCTACTGTATGTGGATTTATCTTATCAAATTCTAATTACTACTGTTTTTAACTGAGCCTCACAGTTTCTACTGCAGGTACACTGCTGGGTTTGTTACATGTCAGGATAAAACTCCGTGTTGATGTCAACGCTGTGTAAAACAGACTTCTGATCAGCAGCCGACATCCTGTTTAACACCTCGGCTGAAAGAGAGTAACTGCTGCCGGACTTCTCCTCAAACCAGCTGTCCAACGCTCGCTTCCCGTCAAAGTTAGTGATGGGCGGACCGTTAACGGACACGGTGAGCAGGTCGTTCATCTGCTCCGGGGTCAGCCGGGAACGATTATTCTTACACATCTTCTGTAGAGATCCCCTTCCTCTATCGCAGCAGGCCGTGGAGCTGGACAGGGCTCTGACAACCTGCACGATCCGGTTCAGCAGAGGAAAACGCTGCTTGTACCTGCAGATGTGGCTGATCACCTCTTTGAAACCATTCATGCTGCAGTAGTCGGCTTTCAGATCCTTCCACTCTACCACCAGGCTGCCTCGGGCCTCCGTCCTGGGCTGGCAGCCCTCCTGGCCAGCATAGGTAATGGACTCCAGGTGGTTCAGTATCAACTGGATCTCTTCCTCCCCGTAAGCTTGCAGGTCCTCCTGGGCTTGAGGCCAGGTGGACAGGTCCAGGACCTTGCAGGCTTTGGCGAATGAGCGGCTCTGCAGGTCCAGCCTCTGGGACAGGATGCCTTGGCTCCGGCTGCAGATCTTTTCTCGGATGGACTGAAACTTGGACTCTGCAACACGCAGATTCTTTAAAGCAACGCCATTGAAACTTTCTCTGAAATTTTCCTCAAACTCCTGCAGATACTCTCCAGGACAATCCACCAGCTGACCTATCTCCTGAATGGCCTCCTCAATTTTGGCTTCCACCTGCGACACCAGCAGGTACTCTCCCTGGAAGGTGAAGGCTAATCGTGAGAGAACAGCTATGATGTCCAGGAGGAAGTAGATGAGCTTCACTGACTGATAGTCCAAGAGGAACTGGAGGAGGGTAAGTGCGATGGCTGCAGCGTCGGCCCTCTGCGTCTGGCTGCTGATCTCCTTCAGATGTGCCACTACCTCCAGGTAGTCTTTGATGAGTGCATTAAGGACATTTGGCTCTCCTATGATCCATCGAATGGCCCTGATGTCTCCGAGGAACTCTGTCTCCTCGGACAGTGTCGGGGCTGTGGATCGCAGTTCGGCCATCATGCGAGGGGAGTAGCGGTAGAAACTGAGGAGCTGCTTGAGGTTGTTTTCCAGGTCCTCCAGGCAGGACAGCTCCTTCCCGCTGATGGTGTCCAGCACCTCCAGATGAGGCCGATGGATCATGATGGGAAGGCAGAGAATCCAGGGAAAAGTCTTTTGCACAGCTACATGCAGGTTGGCTCTCATTCCTGAAGAGATGTTAGTGCCATCCAGTCCCAGTCCCACCACCAGCAAGTCCTGAAACCTGAGGCCCAGGACCCCAAAGGCTCGATCCATGGCCTGGAGATATCCATCCACACTGGCCACGCTCAGCCTCTGCAAAGACAGGAACTCTGTGTTGGGCGAGCCCTCGTTGGTTATAAACTGGACATAAACGGCCACCATGTCTGAGAACAGGTCGTCGCTTTGAGCATCCATTATGACGCTTAGAAACGGAGACAAGCGCATCTTCTCTGCAAGGTCCTCCTTTAACGTCCGAGCAATGTGGTGGATGAGGATCTGACAGTCCCCTTCGTTCATGTACTGGTCCACCACCTTCAGCTCGCACTTCTTCAGCAGCTCTGCCAGCGGACGGAGATCCGAGAAGGGTCGTCCTTCCACGGCCAGGTGGTACGCCGCGTTGAACAGCAGCATCATGTTCCTGCACATCTCCTCCGTCTTCTCCGGGTGCATGCGCAGCTTGTACAGCTGCAGACACTTCTTGTGGAGGTTGCTCTGGCTGTGGAGCTTGATGGTGTGGATCTTGAACTGCTTGGAGCCGATGATGAAGGCGGAGGTGCGGGATGACTGCACGGTGTACTGACGGCAGACGTGGCACCACATCTCATTCAGGGTCGGAGAATAGCGAAGGAACCAGAACTTTTTCAGCCATTCCTGCTTGAAACGCCGAATCCGTCTGCTTCCTCCAGAGGAAAGCTTTGACGAGTCCTCCGGAGAAATGACGAGATCTGCAGTGATTGACTCATCGGCAGAGTCCACATCTGGGTCATCTTCATCCAGAACCACCTGTGTGGGCGTCAGAGGCTCCATCCCTGCGAAGGAAGATGTAGTTAAATTCTGACAAATAATGTTCACACTGAGCAATTTAGAGACTTCTGGGCTAATTAAAGACTTCTGGGCTAATTAAAGACTTCTGCGCTAAATGCCTGTATGGATGTTTGGACGGTCTGAGACTGGAGAGTCTCACACTCAATCACTTTTTATCTACCTACCTTGAAAATCTTCCACGGGGCCTTGCTCCGGGTGGGGTGGGACCTGATCGCGTTGGGACAGGGTCTGTTCAGACACCGCTGGACCAGCTGCAAACCCCTGTTCTCCTCTGAGCCGGGACAGCTCTTCCTCCAGCTCCAGGATCCTCTTCTTCAGTTTGACACAGTTCGGGCAGAAGGAGGTTGAGGGTTCCTCTGTGCTGTGGTTCTCCTCCTCCTTCTCCTCCACCTTCAGCTTAGGAATGTTTAGGATGCTTTCAGAGTTAGTCTCTGCCAGGGAAGACCGGGACCTGGATTTGCTAGAGTCCTCTAGAGAAGCCTCTACAACATCTTTGAAGATAAGGTCGATCTTCTTCCTCTTGGCAGGAGGCTGACCATCCGACTCTTCGCTGGGTTGGTTACTGGGGCTGCGTTTGCCCTGCACAGTCGACTGGAGGCACGGAGATTTAAAGTCTTTCTGAAAGTGGGGCAGAGCTGAAGGCCTCCTGGGATCTGGAACAAAAAATACAACTTCACTCGAACAAGACCAGAACTGAAATGCAAATCTGAGGTACAGGACTTTTTTCTTTTTATGCCACTTTACACTCTAGTACATCTCAGAGAACAATTTACTCATACAACTATTACTATGTTTCTTTAAAAGCTGTAGATTAGATTAGAAAACG
This sequence comes from Helostoma temminkii, assembly GCA_900302695.1. Classification (NCBI taxonomy): domain Eukaryota; kingdom Metazoa; phylum Chordata; class Actinopteri; order Anabantiformes; family Helostomatidae; genus Helostoma; species Helostoma temminkii. The sequence continues at coordinate 18,398 of OMLM01008987.1, read as the reverse complement.
TGTCTCATCTTCTAGATTGTTATCGTTGTTATTATTGTTATTGAGCTATTATGTATTTTTATAGTATTTTCTACATTTATTCTGTGTTGTTTTTAACTTTTGATGTCGTATCTGCTACATTTCCCCCTCTGGGGATGAATAAAATGTTATCTAATCTCAACTAATCTAATTTAATCTAATTAAATATCTAAAGTCAGCAGCTTTAAAAATGTGAGGACGTGCTCACACAGGTGTGAAGTGCGATTTCTCATCATTCTCTTTATTTTTTCACACAATTCATTAATCAAGAAAATAATAAAGACATTAATGTGTGAGTAGTAATGTTTAATCGTGAGTACTACATGAGTACTTTTACTTTAATACTTTACATGCATTTTCCGATTATATTCCTTTACACTCTTTTACAAATTACAGTCAAACTTAATTGACTGATAATAAATCAGACGAACTGTCCATCAAACCACAGCTGATTTAGCAGGTTTACGGGGCACAAACCCAGGGGCCACAGAGGTCAGGGGCCACAGACGTCAGGGGCCACAGACGTCAGGGGTCACAGACGTCAGCGGCCACAAACCCAGGCGCCACAGACGTCAGGGGCCCCTGGGTTTGAAGTGAGTGTTAATTTTTCATGTTTGAAATTCACAGAGCTCAGTTTAATATAAACAACGACCAGCAACAGTGGAAACACAGACACAGTGACGGGCAGTTTGATGTGTTCCAGTCTGTGCGTGGCCTCACCTGTGTCCAGGTTACGGTCAATGCTCTCTTGAGAAACACAGTGAAGTCTCTGAATGTAGTCGTCGCTGTACCAAACCCTCAGCTTCTCTCCTGCCACCAGCGGCCGACACGCTCTGAAGTAGATGTTTTTACCGCGTTGAAACGCCGTCAGGTTCCTGCTGCTCTCCTCTGATGACGTCCGGACGAACCTGGAGGTCAGAACAAACAGGGTCAGGCCAGATGAGCACGGTTATCTGTGTTATAAGTAACTGACACAGCAGAAACCTCAGTGGCAGTTAATACTGTACGGGTGTTTGTGTTGTGTCACTTTACAGCGTGGAACTAAACCACGGTCACCTCATCCAGTTGGCTTTGGTCTCATCGCTGCCGTCGATGGACTGATACGTGTTGTTCGCATCAACAATCTGAAACATCACACACAAAAAAGAAAACTGGTTCAGAACTGGCCCTGCAGCTGGTCTAGACTGGTCCTAAACTGGTCTCTGAGCAGTTTTACTCACTATCCAGGAAAAGAAGCCGGAGGATTTGTCTTTGGACACCAGCTCTCCCTCATACGGTCCAAAGACTGTCCCCTTAGGGATAGTGGCATCCACACAGCGAACATCCACTTCGCCCCCCTCGGTGAAGACCTCCAGGCCTGATGGGGCTGTGAGCGCCGCCCTGTTGGCCAAACCCGGGTTCACAGGCTTATCGGGGACAAACAGAGGGGGTCCGTGGGACGGACACTCCTTCTGGAAATAGTCCTGACACTCCTCACAGACTAGAGGACAAACACAGGAGCTCAGTTAGGTGTTCAGTGCAGCTAAAAGTGCAAAGACTTGTGTGTGTGCTGGTTTTGAGTTGCTGGTTTTGTGCAGTGTGGATGAAACAAACTGAGTAACTGTACATTAGGCTGTAGACGCATGATTATAAACTTTATTAGTCCATAAACAGTGAACAAAGAGTCAGAGTGTATATGAATGTGTATACACATGTAGAGTTCTGGTTCATCTGCTTGAGTTCATGATGATTTGTATTGTGAAAGGAGCAGACAGCACTGGACTGATCGAGAAGTAGTTCTCTGCTTTTCTTTACTCCACTCTGTCATTTGTGTTTGCAAGTAAAAGATTAAAATGAAGTGTCTCTGTCATCCTTGACCCGTGGCAGCTGTGAAATATTTGACATATTAGACACATAAAAATGTGTTTAGTATTAATTATGGATCCTTCAGTGTTTAGTTCACGTCAGCACAGGTGATGTTTGAGCTAAACAAAGTTCACCAACAAGGCCGAGCTTTGGATTAAGTATATTAAAATATACGTGGACGTTTCAGCTGCAGGTATATTTGTATGTGACACTTCTATTGTGTGTATGAATGTTTTCTCTATTTACACGCTGACTGTTTAACTCGACAAACTAAAGGAGGTCAGAACTTACACCAGAGGTCCAGCCGCTGTTCGCTCATGTTGGAACCATGTTGGTGGAAATCCAGCACATCGTCTGCTTCACAGGCCTCTGAGGAGCAAAGACACACACATCAGGTGAAGTTACGTTAAGTGTGATTTCAGAACAGTAGCACCACCATCTCTTACTGCCACCCTCTTCATTAATCATGCATTTGTGATTGAAGCTGAGTTCGGCTTCACTCGCCACACTCAGGCCTGATCACTGACTAACAGTAAGAAAGAGACTGGGCTGAAGTGTTTAAAGGTGTGTGTCCTGTTACACAGTCAGACATGGAGGTGACAGTGTGATGGTCTGGGGCTTTGCAGCTTCAGGACCTGGACCTCTTGCTATAACTGATGGAACCACGAACTCTGTGCTGTATAAATCTGAAGAATATCCAGCCACCACCAACAGCTGCAGGTAAACTACTGTGTCTCACTGGTGGAACTGGCACAGCTGCACTGCCAATAAAAAGGCAGCACTGTCCTGATGACTAGAACTAAAGCGTTGCTCAGAGCTGTGCAGCAGAACCATCCCTGCTGGACCGTCACTTGTACTTTCAGACCACAGAACTGGTCTCCACTGAAGCCTCAGTCTGTCTGCATCCTCCTCCTGGACCTCACTGTCTGCAGGACTCTCTGGGCTGGAGGGGGAGGAGGGGGGCAGGCGGACCACAAACCACTTGACGAACCCAGAACTATTAAACTTCACGTGTGTGTGTCGTTGGTCGATCCGGTAAACGCGGATCCGCCGGCGGGTTCCGATCTGCGCCACGCTTTCCGCGCTCC
>OMLM01008987.1:0-15394 GCA_900302695.1 Helostoma temminkii | reverse complement strand
TCCGGTCTGCAGCTGCTGGCAATCTGCCTGCTCTTTTCGGAAGCCATTTTCACTGGCCACGGTGGCCACTGACACAGACCCACCTTGTGCACAGACGCGGCGGACACACGGACCCCGTCTGCCGGGCGAAGCTGCGCTCTCCCCCCGGTCTCCGAGCACCGACCCTCGGCTCCGCCGTTGCAAAGTTTACCGTTAATTTTTGCAGCGACTCAGTCGCCTCCCTTTGCTTTGACCACCATTTTTTATCACAGGAAATGACATGGAAAACGGAAGAAAGCAAATGCGCAAAATTAAAGTTAACAGTGGAAGAGAGTGTGACACCGGACCGGTACCGTCAGAACCACAGTTTGATGTGTTCATGAGCTCAGTTATTTCAGTTTCTGTAGCGAGAAGTAATGTAATATAGAGAAGTAAAGTAACATCTGGAGTACTGAGGTGTTTCTGAGCACAACATTAAACCAGTCTCATGTCTGAAGCTCCATTTACTTTTCTCAGGAACTAGTCCGGTTCTGAAGTGGTTCTGTCCTTCAATCCAACAGAACATGCTGGAAACACATGTGGAACATCTGGACTCTTCTGGACCTTCATGATGCTCAGTGAAAGTACTCTGTTACTTCAGTAACTCATACTTTACTATCTGAGAGTAGTCCGAGTCTCAGTGAGGCAAAAAGGCCAAACACTCCCAATGTTGGGATAGTACTTTTACACTGTAGTACTTCTGTACTGTACTACAATTCAATTTTAAAGTACACAGTCAATACTGAAGTAAAAGTGCAAGTACTTGTCTCCACTACAAGTACCCTGTAATACATTCAGAAGTCCCCTTTAATTATTCTACCCACATTAAAAGTAACATGAAGTGGAAATACTCCAGTAAAGTACAAGTAATGTACCTTAAAAATTGTACTTAAGGTACTAAGTTACTTACCACTGCTGCTCTATAGACAGAACATGTAACCCCACCCTGAGTACTGCAGTACTGTATTAATGATGACATTTGCAGTATATGTATATGTAGTACCATTACAGTACAGTACAGTATATGTACAGTATATGTAGTACCTTTTACTTTAAACAAAACCTGTTAAAACTGTGACTGTACATTTCTGATCTGAACTAGTTTCCTTAAGGTTTGTTTAGAAGGAAGGAAGGAAGGAAGGGAGGAAGGATAGAAGGGAGGAAGGAAGGAAGGAAGGAAGGAAGGGAGGGAGGAAGGAAGGGAGGGAGGGAGGAAGGAAGGATGGAAGGGAGGGAGAAAGGAAGGAAGGGAGGAAGGAAGGATGGAAGGAAGGGAGAAAGGATGGAAGGGAGGGAGGAAGGGAGGAAGGAAGGAATAGTACATGTCAGGTAAGAAATGCTGGACTCACGAGCTCTGACCTGCAGATGCAGCACAACAGAGAGAAGTGGGTGAAGGAGAATCCAGCTTGTATTTAGTACTTCAACTTCAAAGTGGTACTTCTACTTATAGTGCAGTATTTCTATGTAGGTATTTGCAATTTTACTTGAGTTTATAGACTTCTGACACCTCTGTAAGTATTTATACTCTACTTTATACTTTATGGGATTACAGTAATGTCATTATTTCCAAATACAAATGTACAGTAAATGAAAGTACAGAAAAGTATTTATTTAGAGTTCTGAGGTGTCGACCCAAAGAAACCGGGTCAAAGGCTGAGAACCGAGTCCTAAACAAAGGAAACCAACATCATCCAACACTCGGTCTTTAAACCTCCCAGTTCAGTCCGTCGTGGACAGACGTCAGAAACGCCTCTGGCTTCCTGCTGCTACAGCAGATTTTAGTTTCAGACTGGTGAAGGTTAAATGAAGGAGAGTGGGAAAGTGCAGCTCAGTGGAAGCTCGATGTTTCTGTCGTGGCGGCAGCAGCAGAGACTCTCTGTCAAACCGTATAACATAGATTTATGATTCCATAAAATGCTTCGTTTAAAGCTTCTGAGATAAAAGCTGCGTTTCCTCCTGGTTCAGTGTCTGACAACAGAAACGACACACACCTGCAGAAAAGACCAGGTGAATTCTGGTCTGGTCTGATCCTGAACGTGACTGCGTCAAGTGTGTAGAATGAAAAACTGCTCAGTCTCTTCTTCTTTGGTTCACGGCTGCACGTTTCCGTGTGCAGCGTAGTGCTTCACGTTCTCTTGGTGGTAGATGCGGCCGCTGTGTTTCTTGATGGTGTAAAGCTTAAATATCCTGGAACCTCTGATCAAGCCCAGGTTCTGGTAGGATTTGTCCGCATGGATGCGACAGACGTGGCACCACATCTGGTCCAGGCTCGGACAGTAACGGAGGAACCAGAACATCTTGAGCCAGGCGTGGTTGAAGCGAGGACTCCGGCGAACTGCGAGGCCGCAGGGAGGCGACGCCTCAGCCACGTCCTGGTCTCCTTCACTGAGAGGCTCCATCCCTGCAGGGACACAGAAGCTCAGTGAGATGAGACTGTAACAGGAGCAGCTGCCTGAACCATCACTGACCCACCAGCTGTGACATTTTTAATCTGCACACAAACAAATGACGACTGAGGTCTGTATGATAACACAAGTCACTTTTTCCTGTTCCCTTTTAGAGACAAATTAAAATGTGACAGATGGACATAAGCTATAAACTGCAGTTTAGAAAAGATGAAGAACTTACATCCAGTGTCTTCCTCCTCTGTGTGGACGGCGTCAGGACTCTGTAGGACCTGGTTTGGTGGGACCGGACTGCTGCTGGAGAAGGGTGAGGTCTCTATGTCCTCACGTTCCACTGTGAGGTGAAACAGCTTCTGCTCCAGCTCCTTGATCCTCCCCTGCAGCCTGGCACAGTTCAGACAGGAGGAGGAGGAAGAGGAGGAGGAGGAGGAGGAGGAAGAGCAGGGCTGTCTGTGGGTCTGGTTCTCCTCCGTCAGAGGTGGAACCTTAAAGTTTAGCTTCACGTGAAAATCCTGAGACACTGAAGCAGGTTTCTGTGAGCAGGCTCTGGACCAGCTGGAGGCCTCCAAAGAAGCCTCTATAGAGTTTCTGAAGAAATCCTGAAACGTTTGTTTAACGTTAGTTAATGTTGACTATGAGCTGCTGTGCAGTCTCTGACCTGCAGGAAACACAGAAGCTTCCCTCATTGGGCTGCAACAACTAATTAATAAAATCAATAACAATCGATAAAAATGTGCGTAGGAAGTCATCCAAAGCACGGAAGCACTTTATATTAAACCAACAAAGAAGACTGTGACCTGCAGGTTCTGCTAAGCTGAGCTTGTGCGGCCTGGAAGAACCACAGTGAAGAAGAGCAGAGAGAAGAAAACACTGGTGATGAAGGTGAAACAGCAGCGATAAGCAAAAACTGTAAATCCTCATCATGTGAAGAAGGTTTAGTTTCATTAAATGTCGTTGTGTGAATGTTGGCTAACGTCGGGACAGTCGCACTAAGTCTGCTCTGCTGGGACTCGCGAGCCTCAGGTGGTCGGCCAATCAGCTGCTCTCAGCACAGCGATGGACGTCGCTACCGTAGAACAGCTCGAAGTAAAGCGGTGCAAAGTCAAACACTGAATCTAAAGCAGCAGTAAAATATTATATTGTAGTAACTGTTGTGGTTTTCAGTGAAGGCTTGTGCACCAATGAATATATAGTGAATCAGAAACATGTTTGTCTGAACACTGACAGTTTCCCTGTTCTTCTGCCTCCGTAACATTTGTTGTTTATCATTTATAATTTAGATATTTTTTAAATTCTGCTGCTTAATATCTCACTGTGGCAGGTTTATGTCCTAATATCATCATGTGGATGTTATACGAGTAGCTTTTGCGTTTCTTAAAGTACACTTTTACACATAAATACCCTGATTTAGAAAGAAACACCACCAGCTCAGTGGTCTTTATAAAACATTAACACAATGAACTTAAGCTAAACACTTTTTGTTTCAGCTCACTGTTTCTCACACGATCACTAGCAGAGTTGTACTGAGTTTCTAAACTTCCTGCTGAAATGATTAATAATCAGTGGGAATATCAGTGCTGCTGTACTGAAGCATAAATAAACAGGAACTGAAAAGGTTTGGGGGCTCTTACTCTGAAGCTGACGTCCGGGTTCTTTCCAGGTTGATCGTGTTGGTCTTTTTCACTGATGTTGATTTTGTCCTGCAGGACCAGCTGCAGCAGAGACTTCAGTTCGCTCCAGGGAAGAGCAGCTGATTTCACAGAATCTGCAACAGTTTTCAATAAATGCTTTAGTTTTTCAATTACATCAAAATGGTTGCAACTAATCAAGCAAAGCAATCGTTTCAAATATTCATGCAGCAGAAATGTGTATGAATGAGGACATGGATGGTTTTGCTGAACAGCTGCTTCAGAGGGAAACTGTGCTGAGAAAAAGCTGAATATTTCCAGGTTGAGAAGCGAGGACACGTTAAATAAGGTGACGAGAAGCGTCTAGAGAGAAACGGTTAACCTGCGTCTCTACGACAGTTTAATCGCTTCCTTTACCGTCAGTGTAGAACCCGTCCTCACCTCCTGCTGCTTCGGACTCTCGCTGAATCGCTTCAGACACATCTGCCCGTCTCGTCTCTGCCGACCGTCGTCGTTTCTTCTTTGTCTTCGAGCGCTCAGACGACGGCAGGAGCCGGTTCTGTCTGGCGTCTCCTTCACCGTGTCCCATGAGCAGCGATGGGACCCAGTCTGGATCCGACTCCAGCCTCTCGTAAGCTGGTTTACCTGTGAACACAGCAGGTGTTAGTCTGAGGCACCGACTGGATTCACACAGGAAGTGAAGTCACTACTGGTGTCCCATTTCATGTTACTCTTACATGTATTTTCCAAAATTAGTTACTAGTTACTCTGAGCAGGTTTAGACTTTATAAAGTACTAAAACACTGATGTATCATTTATGTATTAACCCTGTCACTACATCAGCTGTTAAAACCAGCTCCACCTTTACCCACTGATGTTACTGTTCCACAGTCTGTAGGTAACATCACAGTTACCATCATTAGTTACTAGTTACTGTTACTGTTCCACAGTCTGTGGTAACATCACAGTTACCATCATTAGTTACTAGTTACTGTTTCTGCTCCACAGTCTGTGGTAACATCACATTTTAACTGATCTGGATCAGACTCTATATTTATCTACACTGCTGAACAGTTTTACAGTTTTAAGTAAAATTAAGAGCTTGAACTTAGTACTTTTACCTGACTAAAAAATGTAAAGGGTACTTCTTGTAGCGCAGTACTTTGCTAGGTGTGTGTACTTTGAACACCTCTGTCACAGAAATCACTGCCTTACCGCAGTAACATTTCTGGACTTCAAATAGTTTACACCATAATCCAACCTGGATAAACTTCTTCAGTGCTTCAGTCGGGTACTGACTGTGTGGGACACTTTCTAAACTTCACCCTGTATAAGCCGGGTGATGTGGCTCACACTGACCAGAGTGGAAGTGTCTGGAGCACACTCTCATGGACTTGGTGATGCGGTCGAACGTGATGTTGCTCCGGCCCACAGCAGCCACCCAGGCCGCCCTCCTCCTCTCCGTCAGCGCCGATATCTGAGCTCCTTCGTTCCTCCTCCAGGCGGGGAAGCAGTGGAAGCTCAGCCCGTTGGGGATTCTCACCCCGAGGTGATCGTGCGACCTGCGGCGGCAATGTTTAACACAGCAGGTGCTTCCCTTCATGTCGGAGAAGTTTAGTTAAAATACATAAAGAAAACACGAGAAGCGACGTTTCAACGAGCGAAACCACAAAATAACCGCCAACAGTATGGCTGACCTCCCAGAAGACACCGCGGCGTTACGTTGACCGCAACGCGATGACATCACGCTTCCAAACAAACACCATGGTAACGAGAATTAGAAAATAAAATGATCCAAAACCAGAGATAAATTAAAATATAAGTAAAAGATTCAGTGAAATAAATAAACACACATTTTTAGGACTGACGCTGAATATGTATCGTATTAACTGACTGATTTACAAAAGAGAGATGTTATTTCTATGATTAAGATGGACAGAAATAAACCAAATATAAACATTAGAAAAAACAAAACCCAAATGAGACTTTGAAGCTCTTCAAGGACAATATTTATAATGTGCCAGTAGTTAGAGACCGTCTATAAACTGTCTTTCTTTTTTAGTAGAGATATTATAATTAGATCTCAATAATTTCCGAGTAATGTGACCAGTGTGTGTAGCTACCGTCCTGCAGAGGGCACACTCCTGAATATTCAATATTATTACACATTTCAGACATGACATGGAAATGATTGAGATCTAATAATAATACTATCTCTATTAAAAAAGAATGACAGTTTATAAACTGTCCCACTGGCATCAGACTCTTTTCAACAGAATGTCTGTTAAACTTCAAACCAACTTCACCGCGGTCGGTTCAGACCGACAGTCAGTCTGTCAGACCACAGTAACAAATAACAGTCACACCATGTGAATACTTTTATCATCATGAATAAATATTTCACTAAAACGATGAATCGTTAGGTTGGAGGAAAAAAAAAAACAAAACTAGCAGAGGATGGTTTCGATCCATCGACCTCTGGGTTATGGGCCCAGCACGCTTCCGCTGCGCCACTCTGCTACAGAGAGTTACTGACGGAAGCAGCGTACTTAAAGTATAAACACTGTGTACTGTTACTGTCTAGACTGTAAGTGTTCTTTATATATTATATATTATATTAGATATATATATTAGATTTTTTAACAAAACAAACAAACAAAAAAAGTTCGGTTTTTCCTTATTAATCGCTTTATTATTATTATTATTATTATTATAGGTGTTTATTTTACTAAACACGCTTTCCGTAAATCTGACTCGACCCGTTCTTACTCATCTGGTCCGGTTCTGTAGGACATTTAAGAACCACATAAAACCTGACAGGTTTCCTTCATTTAATATTCAGAATATAATGTTTGTTAACATAGTGAGTGTGTGTGTGTGTGTGTGTGTGTGTGTGTGTGTACAGCTGAAGAACAGCTGACTGTGCAGTGTGCACTGGTCTGTTCTACTTTTCATCAGAGATTAACCTCCTCAGGCAAAAGTTTGATGGTTTCTGTTTTCTGACATCACATGAAACAAAGCTGGACATGTTCACTGGGATGTAACAGAAATCCTCATTTCCAGGTCACAGCTTTGCTCCTCCTGCACTGGGACAACACCGTACCGGATGTTTTCTCTCTGTTAAGTGAAATAAAACACTCAGCTTCACAACAAATAAGACTAATACAACGCACAAGCAGGAGTTTGTGACCTGTGGTTGTTCTGTCTCTGTTTCGCTCGCAGCTGCTCCTCAGGGACAGAAAAGCTGTGTACAATGAAACCAGCAGATGAGACGAGCTGCTTTTCACAATTTATTAACAAAATGATAAAATAAATAAATACAAATTGATCAAATGCTCCTAATATCAACTCCTCCCCATGTTCCCTACAGTATTTCCTAAACACTGCATACAAAGAATTCATCACAGAAGAGGCTCAATACAGAGGTAAGAATCCCACCAGACCAGTCACAATGTCAGGCCAACAGAAGACACATCTGGAACAGAAGTCAAAAAAATAAACACATTCCTTTCCAAAATCATTATGAAAAAATACAAACAATTATACAAATATTCAGATTGTGTAATTACCAATTTACACATTATTCAGCACACCAGGTGAACTTTTTCTTTATTCATATCGCTACAATGCATCTCACCAAATGGAAGATAAAAAAAGACTTTTATTTTTTACTTATTTATTTTTTGCACTCAACACACCCCCAATGGAATTAGCTGTGGATGAGGTAAGAAGCTTCAGGTGTACAGTCGGGTCCGGACAGGATGGGTGGTGACGACGGACTGACGTCATGTCTGACAGAATACTAGAAGGCCACAATCATGACTTGATCGTTTCAGAACTAAACAAGCGAGAAGACTGGAGCCGGACTGAACTACTCTACTGGACGCTTCCAGAACAAGAACCACAGAGGGAGCTGGACATGAAAATGCATAATGGGTTTCCTCAGACAGAAAGTGATCAGCCCTCAGCTGCAGACGCGTGGTCGTCCTCCTGCTTGGTGAAAGCACACGATGCTGATGCACAAATTCATTTCCAAATGATATGCACGGACTTAACACAAAGGCTTCCAAACAGAAAAGCGCGTTTGCTGTGTTCTTTGGGTAAATTTACTTTAGACTAAACACGAGCCGAGGACTTTTCTCTAGAAGAGGACAACGACACAGTTTAGACGTGAAGACTTGATGGACGCCCCGCAGCTCCCGGCCGGCCAACATGCAGCGTGGTGCATTAGCCAAGGTCAAATTCCCGTCTGAACCGAGGAGCTGTGCATGGCTACTGCACTGTTCTACACCTAAACTGCATCAGCGGTCAAAGGAAAAAGGTGACTTGAGTTTCATGTAAAAACTTTAACTAAATCGAATGCATATTAAAAAGGTTTTGACAAATCTTGTATAAAAATTTGCATAAGAAGGCATGCGTTCCACTAGTCTGAGTGGACAGTGTTGCTAATTGGGTCTAAGTCTGCCCATCATCAGCGTGCAGGGTAGTTTGTTCGGTCCAAATGCACACAGGCGCCGGCTCACCTGACCTGATTTAGCAAACCTCCCAAAACAGAAGAACCACAGCACTTAGGGAACGACGAACCTTTCAAAATAAAACTGAATCAGCTCCAGAGTCCAGCTTGCGGCCTCCAGTCTGGACTAAATGAACCCAGAGTGGACTCTGACGCGTCCCATTTTTACACTCTGATAATAATACTGGTCAAAACCAAAAGTGCATCACAAGACAACTGGCCGTCACACCGAGCGACGTCTCACCAACAATCCCTCTTTGGAGCGTTTCACTGACCGACAACGACCAGGTTTCACCAAACTAACGTTACCTCTGACCTTCGCCAGAGTCTGCAGTGATTTTTTTCTTCCAAATGTAAAAGTTAGTCACATCAACAGAAAAAAGAAAACACATTTAAGGCAACTCCTATATTAAACAACAACAAAACACTATGTGGTCAACCTAAACGGCTTCGTATGAACTGTAGTTTCAACTTGCATTGACTACTGGCAGCCTGAGGTGAAGGGACCGGGTTTGTGCTCCGGAGTTTCTGGGAGCTCGATGGGACAGATCAGAGGTGGGTGGGAGGACTATCCGAAGGGTTAGTAAGGTTCTACAAGTCACAGTGCAAGTCAAGAAACAAATATTATCTGCTGTTTGAAGAAAGGCACTCGAGGTACCTACTGTACAGAGGGAAAGGTCCAGTTTGTCTGGAACACATGTTCGGGCTCTTTCAAAGTAAAACCTGATGACGACTCTGCTCTATCCACGAGTGAACTCAGGCCAACAAAAATAAAGCACAACAAAAACTGGGGACATACACTATTAGTTATCATTTTCTGTTAGCCAGTCTCTTCCTTCCATGTCCGAATGGCTGAACTCTTCACAGACTAATTCTATTCATCAGACAACACTGTGGCCAAACATGTGGAAACGTTACACACATTTTACTCTGGTTCATTTTTCTGGGATCTTCTGAGTGAAGGCAGTTTGTACAGCTGAAGTCAGAGAGTCAGAGATGCTGATTCACTTACAGAGTCCATATGATATGAAACAAAAAGACACGTGTAGCAGGATTTTTTTTTACAGTTGCCCAACAATATATTCACCCCGTATGTAAACATTAATGTTCCAATAAAACAATTGTCTTATTTAATAATTGAATCCTGTTCGTTGAGTATCTTATGAGAGTCCACAGCCAAGCTAGCAGGCTCAGCTCAAAGCTACTAGAGCAGGTATAATCAGCTAATTACCAGTAAATACAAGTGCTGACCACATAATGGCGCCAACCAAGTGGAACCAAAGTTGATCCAACCACATTTCATCACAATAGCTCAAAAATAAGTGAAAACATTGGCCTTGGTTGTCAGAGGATCAAGAATGACCAGAATTCATCCTCTGGGGACCATGAAAATGTCACAGTATTCCATCCAACAGAGATATCCCAAAAGTTCAGTACTGATGAAGCCTTCTGGATGGAGGCAAAACGTCTTCAGAACAAAAAACAAGTTCAGTTGCTACTGAACAGAACCTTTGGGATAACTATGAACGTGGAACGACTTTGTTTTCTGTCGAGCCACCACGCTAGCATGGCTGCAATAAGATAATAAAACACATAAAAGTAGTTCTTTTAGATGCTCTTCTACTTATGACTTGAAACATGAGGGGTGAATATGTTTGGGTGACTAAAATTAAAGCAAATAAAAAAAAATAAAAGCAAAAACAAACAAAATGTTCCAGCACAACCAGAGGCACCATTAATGAACAGACCAGAGTTTGTTAATGCCCCGCACCCAACGAAAAGCCAGAAGTCATGAGCAGTTCACCAAAGACGGACTCGAACTGACAGCCACTAAGCCCACCAATAACGGCATCACGTGCCCCAGAAAGAAAAAAGACGCACTAGTCTAGCTGTGAGGGGTCAGCAGAAGCCCGGCCACTCCTCCGGAAAATATGAACTAGACTTGAGCCTTAATGTCACACAGAGGTTTGGATTTCCTCCTAGAAAAATATTGGCAATGTGGGGATAAGTCACATCACAACAAAGAGATGCATACTCTGTTTAATTCCATGTTAACATACAAAAAGCTCTTCAGCACTTCTTTGTAATGCAGCAAGCTTGTGCTTTAATCTCAGGATTTGTGGTATCGTCCTTTTGAGATCCATCCGAAGGAGCAGGTTCATACAACAAATCCGTTTCAAGGAAAAAAAGTTCCTTTAATGTTATTGTTAATAAGCTCTCCTGTCTCAATCTGGGGACTTCCAATTTCTGAAATGGTAGCATCTATATGTTACAACGCCAATGATTTGATCTTTCAATGCAGTAATTGAACTTGTCCCTGCTGAATTTGGATACAACGTCGTTTTGGCAGTTGAGGATTCAACAGAAATGTACATAATGCAAAGATCACCACTTCAAAAAGAGGATTCCTTTTATGTTGACAATGCCAGTCCAGCAGGTTCAGGAACAGAAAGCACTTATTCTGAAGACTAGGAAGACCTGAATATCTTTTCCTATAAAAAAGAAACACAGCCCAGATATAGTTTGTGTGTGTTGACATTGCAATATTGCAATTTCACATTTAGTGCTCACAGTTGACACACTTGACTCACGAATGAAAACTCAATCACTACACTTGACCGACACCACTGAAAACATCTGTTAGGCTACTGCACCTGTTCGACCTCGCCCTTCGTACCTGCTGAACGTGACGCTCAGCATCGTTCCTGTCTGAGCTCAGGGAAACAGGTGGGGAAGAGATGGGTAGGGCAGGGGAGAGGAAGTCAACTAGGACTGGGAGTGTTGGTTTATGGGGGAGATCCCATCACTGCTAGTAGGTTGTGTTCGGGTTTTTGTCTGGTTTAAGTTGTTTGATTAAAAAGTGTCAATATGCTTCTAACAAAGCATCTGAAAACCTCAACTCCCCCCAGAATCTTCCAATATCAAAATCAGTGACCCCTTTAAGAGCAGGGTCATGTTGGACCACTGGGGTACTGGCAATGGGACGTTTGGGTCTTAGCTGCTTGGGGAATCCATCCGGTTGCAAAGACAGTTTATGATTTATAGTTTTTTGAAGATAGAGTCACTGGTTCATTGGGACGCTAAATTCAAGGAGTCAGTATGCTTCAAACAAAACCTTCACTGGATGTTCAAACACTCCCTGTCCCTCAGGAGCCTTATGGAGCCTTCTTCTTTTGAACCAATCCAACAAACATGCTGAGTTTGTTCTAGTGGCAACAGTTATTAATTGGGCAGGATTTGACCTTCTTAGATGTGAACAAAGACTGTTGAAGGGGGTGAGGTTGGAATGTGGGAATGTAAAGGAATATTGGTCACTGGACTGCTGGGAGACAGCAGACTGGTCCACTGGGCCTGGGTGCTGGACTGTTGTTCGTTTTATTGATTACAGAAGATAGCTGATTCATTGTTTGATGGGAAATGTAGGCATGTTGGGACCAGGGATTTATCTGAAACCTTGTCCTTCCAGATCTTTCTGCAGCTGGAGGGAGACTGTATTCATGTATTTTAGTAACTTTCCTGAGCCAACAATCCATCAAGGTGGTAGGACTGTGAACGTCTGTACCCATCTCTAGTTCTTGGATTTGTCACATAGATCTCGCTCCCTTCATCCATGTCAGGATTTTCAGTCCATCCTTAAAGTGGGAACTGAACGACATTTTGTAGAAACCAGTTGGTTTGAAGCATGCTGAGCCTTGTGGAACAACCTGAGGAATGCAGGTTTCGGGGGACTGAAGGGAGAAGATGGAGATTCAGCTGTTGTTGGCAGGGAAGGGTTAGGATGACGGGTCATGGTTAGGGTTAATAAAAAAAGATGGGTTTAGCAGATCAGGGTCATTGGACAGCAGAAGCTAACGGTTGCTCACATTAAGCTGGGACGAGGGGATGAACAGGTTCTCTTTTCAGTACGCATACTCTATCACAACACTGCTTTTTAGACCATTAACCCCTGACAGATGTTTGGTTCCATGTTCTCGTATCTTCGTACCCATGTGAACCCACCTCCCCACCCCACAAGAGAACACAGGGGCCACTATAACAGGCACACACTGGTGTGATGATGAATTAAATCTCCCTTCGAGCATTCCCACCACTGACGTCTATCACTAATTGGCATGATGACGCTGGTGCGCAGGGCTTCCTGTGCCCCAGCTCTGTGGGTGGAACCCCTACGACTTCCCAGAGCCACGTGACTTGGGCTGTATATCTACCATTGACACAGTCTGACAATACAATGCAAACAAACAACATTTATACAGATTGGCAACTTCAGGGCACCATGGTGGTGCAAGCAAAAGTCTTTTTTTAATATATATGTTTGAATTCCCGCAACTCAAGAGACATAGCGTTACTTTTTATTGTCTAAACTGATGACAAGAGCTGGCAAAGAATGCTGGGAGGGTTCTGAGGTTTTGCTGTTGTTGGTGCTGCTGCCGTCACTGTCAGTGATCTCCTCCTGTTTCTTCTCCATTGCTGTCTCTGGAGGGTTGACGGCAGCCATCTTGTTCTCAGATTTGGTGGTGGCGTTGGCGGTGCAGCCTTCGGCGGTGTTGTGGTCAGGGCAGGCCGGCTCAGTCGTACCATTGGTGGTGGCAACAGTGGCGACCACTAGGGACGTGGGAATGTCAACCAGCGGAGCTGCTTCAGTCTCAGGCTTGGACACGACCTCCGTCTGGAGACCAGTCCCTGTGTTACCCCCTCCTGCCCCCACACCTGGGCTGTTGTCCACCTTTAGGACTGGGCTGTCTTCCACCACAGGCTGGCTGTCTGTGTCTCCTCCTGCTGCTGCAGCTGATCTGATCTGATTGCTCCCTGCAGCTTCCTGCTCCTCTTGTTTGATGTTTCCATCAGCGCTGTTGCTGACTGAGGAACTCACAGCCTTCACCTTCTCTACAGAGTTGGCCTCTGGTGCTCCTGCACCTTCAGCAGTGTCCTGGACTCTGGTACTGACATCTTTACCCCCTGTCTCTGCCAAAGCTTGGTTGAAGTTGAAGGCTTGGATGAGGCGAATCAGGTGCTTGACTTTGTCCAGAGAAAGTTGCATCTCCTTCTGACGAGCCAGGATGGTGTTTTTGGTCTCCATGCATTTCTAGAAGGAAGATAACAGGGTTGTTTAGGGAACAACCAATATTAACACACCAAGTAGATCTTCAGGCTCATTTTACTGTGTCAACAAACAGTGACAGTAATGGATCAGACTCAGTATCAGCAGATAACCAAATATAGGCTTGATGAGAACACCTCCAGTGTCTCTGGCTCTAAAATACAACCAGCTACCGAATCACAAGAACATTTTAGTGCTCGCCCTTCATTTGTCTTTTCTCTGTGAGGTTTGCTCCTACGTCAAATTCACTAAAATACCTCTAAGTAAACTGGCAGTCATGAAGGCGATAATATAGTCAACAGAAGATTTATTTTGCATCGAGTCCATTATTTACATATTAAAGTCCACATTCATTCAGATGAAGCCACTCCTGTTGGTTCATCTGTGGAACGGGCCTGGACTGCTCATGATAAAACATTTTAAATAAGGGGAAGCTGCCACACATTCTGTTGAAGTGCTTGCACATGGCGCTTCTGTTCATATGACCAATTCTTGTTTCATTTCGTTTCTTACTGTTATGGAGTTGCTGAGCTGTTTAACTCTTTGTTCCAGCTGCTCCCGCTCCAGTTTCAGCTCAGAACTCCACTTCATCAGCTTCTGTTTCTCCTCTTCTTTAGCTGAAGCAGAGAACAATACAATTAAACAATAAATCTCACTGCCCAACCATCTGCATTCGTACAAGAGGAGAAATAGTCCTTTGTCACCTTCTTTGTAAGCGATGTAGGAATGAACAATAGCCAAGGTACCAGGCCAGGGAATGGCTTCTTCTTTTTTCAGGATCTGGAGAAACAAGCTCAGAGTTGTCACAGATGCTGAGACTCAGAAAAGACTCATTTAGCCGCCACCCTGTGGTGAGGCTGGAGAGGGGCAAGCAATGGAGTGGATGGATGTGAGATGTCAATCTTTACTGACACAATGAATGAGACAGAAGCACAAAATAACAATACTGAGTCATGTGTATGCTTACAAAGGATTGAACAGTCCTAGTTCAGATCAGGACAGTGTGGCAGAAGCAGTTTTACAGTTAAGTACAGCTACAGGGCACGAGTAGCCCTTCTCTGGACTGCGGTACCCCCTTCCCCCTGACTCAGGATCAGTCTCGGCTGCTGCAGTTACCTGATCTTGACATTTTGGACAGATCCACATGCCTTTAGGAATGGTTTTCAGGGGTGGATCCAGGCAGTCCAGGTGATAAACACGTGAACACGTGTCGCACATGAGCAACTGGCCACTGCGTCTGCACACAGTGCAGAAATCCTCATGGATGTCTCCCTGTGAGGAAGAATTGGACCAATCAGTTTCCCCTCCCAACCGAGCCTCACCAGCCATCTGAGGAGAGGCCAGGCTGGGGGGGCACCATGATCTGGTTTGGTTTAGTTTAGTGTTGGCCTTGTTTTGGTGTCTAATGGACATGATGTGTTAATTTACTGAGCCTACACAGAAGTTACTTGACATCTGAGAGTTAGGATGTGTTCTGAGTAGTAGTCATTAATGAAGCTCTGGAATACAGGACACTGTTCACTTTGTAAGTCTGAAAGTAAAAACCAACTGATGACTGATGGTTATCACATGGAGACAACAAACTAATGGATGTGTGTGTGGAGGTCTTGGGGTGTAAATGACTGACAGAGCTACTGGGCCAATAGGACTGTGTGTGACGGGGTGTCCAACCCTGTGAACTGTCCGTCTCCCCCATCGTTACTTACATCCCCAGAGCTGGGGCTGGGCA
>OMLM01008986.1:0-42916 GCA_900302695.1 Helostoma temminkii | reverse complement strand
GTACTTTAAACAAAGACATTGAAGGTTGTTAAGTAGTATCTGTAAATCCCATGATAATCCCATTGATATTTTAGACACTTTCACAGCTCTAAACAAGCTCTTCCCTTTTTTGTTCACCTACTTAAATGAACCTAGTCACACGTAGTCCCAGCTCAAGAACTGATTAATTTTTTTCACCTGGTTTCAAAAACTGGTTTCTTTGCTGTGACAAGAACTTTTTAAAAAATTCCCTCTCTTTTGATTTTGCTAAATAGTGGGAGCATAACAGGTCAGACGGCACCATGAACGGCCAGCTGGACCTGAGCGGGAAGCTGATCATCAAGGCCCAGTTGGGCGACGACATCAGACGCATTCCTATCCATAATGAAGACATAACTTACGATGAGCTGGTTTTGATGATGCAACGCGTCTTCAGGGGCAAACTGCAGAGCAACGATGAGGTTACCATTAAATACAAGGATGAAGGTTAGTCAGGTCATAGGCCTTTTGTCCTAATTGCTCTCAAGGGTAAAAGGGTAAATAATAACATCAAGGCTATGTGGGTGCAGGGTGATGTTTATGGATGGCGCATTTCAATCCTTCAACTGTGGTTTAAGTTAGATTAGAAAAATAAAATCTGATTTCATGTGGGGGTTTTTTAAAATTTTTTTTTTTTTTGCTGTCCAGACTTGAAAAACCGGATATGCAAAAAATCTGAAATATTTATTTTTTCTGACAGTCTGAACAAGGCCAATGTTTATCATTAACTAGTGGACAGCTAATGCTACTTATTACTTGAGCAAATATCTCAGAATATGGCAATAAAGTTATTTTAATATCTTATATTTTCCAGTGAGTAATCTGGTTTCACTTTTCCCTTTTACAGATGATGATCTTATCACCATCTTCGACAGCTCCGACCTCTCCTTTGCAATCCAGTGCAGTAGAATACTCAAACTGACTCTATTTGGTAAGATGTCAAACCATTTCCTGTCTGTTCTCTTCACAGATGTAGTGAATTTTGCTGAATCAAAATATCAAATTAGTTTTTGTTTAAAGATTTAAATCAGAATACAGCATCATCTGAAAAAGCTGTAGTCCAAGATGTTTCACATCAGCTGTTCCAGCAGCTGGACACTGGAGGGCAGTCCAGTTCACCTTTCACACAATAAGCATAAATGAAGGTTGTCTGCACTCCCTTCTGACTAATTTTGGGAGTAACTCATCTGTCACTTTTCACTGGTTCTTAATCTTAATTTACAATATGTCTCAGCCCAGATAAGTCATTCAGTAGCCAAGTAGCAGTGTGACTTCAGAGGTCATAGAATTAATTACATTTCCCAAAATAACAGCAGGCTTCACACTAAAATGCTGGTTGGCTTCCATTTCACCACATTAGTTGACTTACAGTACGTAAATTATCCAGGTAATGCCAGCAGCTTTCCAGTTCAGTTGGTGCTGATCATTATTGGTACCGGACAAAGTGTTAAGCAGCAGTTACCATCAGCTGTCGCTAGCTAACATGAATTCCAGGACAGACCAGACAGACAGTCAGGTGTTTGTGCTTTCTTCAAGTTGGTGGAAAAACAGGCTTCAACTCAGCACAACCACGGGTAAACAAAGATTGCTCTGGGGCGAGATGTGTCACTCCACTGAACAGACAGGGAGGACTCTTCGAGCAGTTTCAGCTGATCTCACATAAGTTAAAATTGTATCCACGACAATAAGTCAAGCAAGTCATTTCTGAATCAAGACCTAAAGTTTTTGAAGCATACTATTGGAAAATAAAAATATAAGAGTTTATCTTCTGTTGTGATTCATACAGTATATTATATGTTTATTATTTACAGTATTCTGAGCCTCCCTAGAATTTTTTTTCCATTTATGGACACAAGGCCCCCAAAAGTAAATCTAAGCATAAAACCCTGCATTCAGTGATTCAACAAATGATTATGATATGATCTTTTGTTCACCCCTAGAAGGTACTTGCACAGCAGTATAATGCACATCATGAATCAACTGGTTAGATATGTGACATGCGATTGTTTTCCTTCAACAGCAAAGATACATGCCCATATACGGTTATATGCATCATATGATATGAATCTGCACGTGTCAAAATACCAACTGATATCTTCACTGACAGTCTCTCCTGGCAGACTCTATATCTACATTACGTGTGTTTTCTGTTCGTGTTGGTTCATGTTATTTCATTCCTTGTAAATGTTATTATTTTGCAGTGCATCATGCCCCAGTGTCCAGCCTTTGGCTACTCATAACAATAAATATTGTTTCAGAGACATCTCCCTGCTGCCAGGGAATGAAAGTGGCAGGTATTTGCCAGAATTTGAATAGAGACATGCATAAAAGCTGCCTTAAAGGAAAGAAAAAACTGCAAAACTTCAAAACTGCAGCACAACAAAGCATTATAGCAATGATGTATAGCAAGTTTAATAACCTAATTAAGATTTTACAGGCTTACGTAAAGTTAAAAATACAGTTTATACAGTAGTAACTGTTGAATTTGTAATCACCACAACACGTTTTCTGTGCTCTGCTCATCGTCTGTCCACCTCTCGCTGCTGTTATCATCAGCCAGGAAGATGCTAGATACATTAATTTTTAAAAGTTTTTTATGTAATTATACTTCTTTCCAATAAAAGCTGAATCCTGGCTCGTCATCACATGCATAACCTCACGTGGAAATCGTATCCTCAGAAGTTTCAAGATCCAACATTCGGCCCATTCAGCACTCTCACGATGCACTCACACTGAGGAACTGTGTGGGAAAGGAATGTCTGAAATCTGTATTCCTGCATTCATCCCTTGGCAGCAGAAATTCTGCTCCTTAGTTGATTTGTACTTAGAAGGTTGAAAGCAGTTTACCTACTGTATGTGGTGCGTGTCATGTTGGGCTGAAGATTGTGACTAACGTGTTTCCCACAGTTGGGCTGTGTATAAAAGGAAATATTTTATATTTAATATCATTAAAGATGCACTGTGTCAGTACATGTTGGCTGCCAAACGAGCTGTGTGACAAACTAGTGCCCTCACGTCCTCTGCTCCCAGGACCATTGTTAGTGAAATGCATAGCTGGCAGGGTGCGGTGATGATGTTTAAGCTCTCTGACAGTTTGGCTGCTGTTGTGAATGGCTTAGTGATATGAGCCAGATAATAGCTGATCCCTGTGCACGTGCTTAGTGTAGCCTTAACATTTCCAGACCAATGAACTGCAGGATTCAGACACTGTTTAAGCAACATTATGTAGATATTATTGTAAGTTACAGTGCTCTTTTGTTTTCTTTATTAATAAAAGCTCTAAACCCCTATAAGTTTTAGAGCCCCACAGTTACTTGTTTAATCACTTGGTTTCTTGGAGTGTGAGACTACGCTTGATATTCAATATTACTTTGGTTTACTATCTGCTGGGCTCAGCTACAGACTCTGATCAGTGTCACTCATTGGTTCTTTACAGCATAGCTGCAGGTAAATAAGGTAAATCCACATTTGGTAATAGAAAAAAATGTTTTCTGTAAAAGTAGTAAAAACATTGGTTTTATCCATCATCCTCCTTGAAGTCTAACCAAAAAGTACAAGTGATGTTGGTTTTGCAGAGATGGAGAAACCCACAATCCCCAAATAAATATCAAGTTTTAGTTTGAATTCCTGACTTGAGCCTTCATGTTTATCTTGCAGTGAATGGTCAGCCGCGGCCTTTGGAGTCTAGTCAGGTCAAATACCTGCGCAGGGAGCTCATCGAGCTCAGGAATAAAGTCAACAACCTCCTGGATAGTCTGGAACCCCCCACAGAGCCCGGTCTGGCTGCCACAGCACCAGAGAGTGGTAAGCACTATAATACACATGCACGCACACACAGAGTTGTTGGTGCTAGACCAGTGACAATAAGTCAACTGCATCAATATCTGTGTATAGGTTTGGTTGATATGCGCTGTAATACATAAATGCCACAACAAATAGATATCTTTTGGTCGATATGTCACTCATCACCCACCAAACAGTGTTCGAGAACTGATGAACACCCACACAAACATTCAGGTAGAAAACTATTTTATAACTTTAAGTTGTGCTTAAGAACAGACAAGATACATTTATTCGATGCACAACGATCATTTTGCTCCTTTAGGTACTGGCAGATGTGCACAACAGAGCTGATTTGATTTTTGTTCCTTTCTTAAATGATAATCTTGTCAGTTAAGACTTTTTGCACAGTCTCCTTAACAAGTAACACACACTCCACGTGCTCCCAGCCAGAGTTGTAACCTCTGTATCCATCACAGACACTGGCACCAGATAGACACACTTTATAGGACTTAAGTCATTGTTTGTCACATTTTAATAAGTTATTTTTCATGAGAAGTCTTGTCTGGAGTTATAGACTACAGTTGTGTTTTAAATGATGTACCGCATACTGCACACACTTACCAAAGCATTTACGTGAGATGCATTTGTGGACATCTGGACGTGTGTTAGTCCTCTGCTGTATTGTAAATCTCTCGAAGACATATTTGACTTTCTGCACGCTCCTGAACAAAGATGTCCACATGTGATTCATCTGGAGTGAAATGGGCAGCGTTGATCTTTTAGTCTGCAGTCTGGCACCATGCTGGGACAAACGGGTGGATTTGCAGGAGTTATAAACATTGTTTTTAACATCTGCATATTGTGAAGACCACTCAAACCCTCATACTACATGTAGTAAATACCTGTTCACAAAGTAGTAATAATCTTTTTAATATCTATTTTATATCAGATGGATATTGTCTACTTGCTTTGCAGTATTGCCGCATTTTATTTTCTGCATTTTTCTGTTTTTGTTTCTAGAATCAGTGGATGGACGTGAAGGCAAAGTTGTGGCAGCAGACCCCACACTGAAACAGGCCACTCCAGTCAGTGCAGCTAGCATGTCAGCCTTCGACCCATTGAAAAATCAGGACGAGGTCAACAAGAATGTCATCTCTGCTTTCGGCCTGAGCGAGGACCAGGCCCAAGGTATTTCACAAGACACAAGGTTTTGTTTCAGTGCATATTTGTCATGTAATACTTTCATTTCATGACTGCATGTCTGTGCTGTCTAAATAGCTCCCCCAGCAGCTGCACCAGAGGAGCGGTCTGGGACTCCTGACAGCATTGCCTCCTCCTCATCTGCAGCCCAACAACCAGGGGTGCCCCCACAACCACAGGCTCCCTACCCTGGAGTACAGCAGGGACCCCCAGCTGGCATGGATGGTGAGACACGTATAATTCTCTTGCTCTATGATGGTTGTTTGCCAGTTCTCGTTATGTTTTCTTATTATATTAAATAGAAATTATGATTTCTGCTAATAGAAAATAAACAGAATTTAACATTTTTACTACATTGAAGTCACAATAACAAATGCACAACCAGATGTAGTTAGTAGATATGTTGAAATGAATTGGTAGAAGAAGAAAGGAACAGACAGAGTTTAGGAATAACATTGTGTTTTCTTGGTTCATTTATTAACAAGGATCTTGAGAACTGGGGTCACGTAGCTTGTGAAAAGCTCACTGTGATTTGCAAATTGTGTTGGAACCCGAAACAAGAAATGGTAGAAACATGAATAGAATCAGTTCCAGCCACCAGTATGATGAGGAGATCACAGCACGTTAGAGCAACAATAGCTAACTCCTTTAATTCAAGGGTTTTGCTTTCCAGCGGTTTTCCCTACGGTAAATAAACGAAATTGTGTTTACCAAAGCACTTATCTAAAGACATGATGCCGGTCCAAACTGTCAACAGCAAGAGATTGAGGTTGTACAACTGTCATTATTATTTATATCATCATCAGAAAATATAATGGAATATTGTGGTATACTTTTAAGTCCGTATTGCCCGCACATTCTCTCTGTTGCAGTTTCCTTTCATGTCTTCTCTTACTCTTAAGACTGCAGATGGTTTGCATACAGACATTAAACCAGTTCAGCCTCCTCACGCTCTTCCTCACTCTTTGCCCTCCTATTATACCTGGTTCTGGTTGCAGACTGTTTGTCAGTATGACCACCTCAAGGCCATTCAGTATAAGAATTTAATATATAAGAATTATAACATGTCATACACAAGATCGGATGCCAGTTGAGCACGTGTGGCCTTTTTAAATGTAGCTTTAAGGTCACTTTAATGCAAGCTTAGCTTACCTGTTACCATAAGACTGATGCTAACACGATCCATGACCCTTGGTAATAAATTACATCTGTGCAAGAAAGAATGAAACTGTAAACACAGACAAACTTGTGTAGCTCTGCTCAAACCATTTGTGTGAGGCTCTTTATCAGATGGGCAGATGTGTTTGGTGTGAATTGTTTACTCAAACCAGGACCACGTTCTCATGACTACATCTTAAGGCATGCAAAGAGTTCACCAGAACTGAGGCCAAAATCTGCATTGTTCCAGGGAACATCATTTTTGCAGCTTGGGGTTTTCTCTTGGAGCAGCGCTACGCTGTCTTCACAGCCTGATTCCAGGCACATCTCTGTCCCTAATGACCGACCTCTTGGCTACACTGGAGAGGAAAGAACTCCCAAGCTAAAGTGGTAGAACAGCCATGCGTCCATCCATCACTCTTACATAACACAGATGATGGATTACACATCAAGGAGAACAGGAAAAGAAGCCAAATGCACATAAATGCCTCTTCACACAATGAAGAGCTTGGCCTTCATGTGAGATAACAGATTGTTTCAACACCACCTCATTTATAGAAAAATGTGTCTTGTTCTCTGGCTACAGGTACATTGAGCCTTAACTGCTTGCACCATACATCAAGCATCGAGTATTTAAATGTGCCATCATATTGTTGCTTGTACTTTGTGCTGTAATGTTTTGAATTATTATCCGTTGGAAACAATAAGGAGCTACACAATGTGGAGCTATTGAGGTTCTCTGAAATAGATATTAATAGTTTGTCTCGCTTTAACTTTGTTTGTTTTAGATTTTCAATCAGATCAGCACCAGTTTCGCCAGCACATGCAAAACCAGTGAACCCTGGGAACTCTTTTGTTATGCTTTCTGTCTTTGTCCTGTCACTTCACACCAAGAAGGAAATTTGGGAGTAAGGTCGTGTTAAGGGGAACACTGGTTTGCCAAGTCTCTTTGCAGGTTTGCTGAAGATTCAGGAATTAACTGGAAAACTAGATACGCAAGTTAAAATAACAAGCAAGACTCCGCGTTGGCTCCGAAGCAAGGGCTTACTGATTTCTTGTTCAGATGTGATTAATATATTTAACTTGGTGATGTGCTTCGAGTTTAATTTCTTTGAAAGCCTCCACGGAAGCCTGGAGCATTGAGGAGATGATGATTATGATTATGATGATGATGTCTGTCATCTTCAGTGTAGTGTGGACCTGTGGTCATAGTTCTGTGTCTATGAGATGAGGAATTCTTGTCCTCACACAGGTTTAATGTCTGTGTATCCATTTCATCTTGTTAGTGGACACGTGTCAGTGTCAGTGAGGATTGCTCTCTTCTCTCTGTGTGTTTACATCTGTTCGGACTGCTGCATGCTGTCCTCTAGCGTGTAGCTGATTCTTACTGGAATGTGCCAGAGAGATTTTTGTGGGTGCTGAGATTTCACTAACACATGGTTACAGTGTTCTGACGCACACGACAGAATAACACGGATGTAAATTTAAATGCGACCAAGAAGCGTTCAAGCCGAATTCGCCGTCTTATTAAAATTGTGACAGTTGCTGAAAATGTTAAACGGTTCGCTGAAGACAAACCTTGTTAATTAACTAGGCACCTCCCTCTGCAGTGGAGTAGCACTGAACTTGCTTTGCTTGTGAGAGAAAACAAACCAAGACAATAATCAGATGTGTTAACTGGCCGACAGAGACTTGAATCGTGTTAAATCTGGATTTTATCTGCACGAGAGATAAAATGGCAAGTAAATGATAAATGTACCATGAAATTGATGGTGAATGTCTTATTTCCTCTGGATCTGCTGCACTGATACTGTTTGCTCTTGTTTCTTCAGGTCAGGTGTACCAGCAGTACCAGGCTCCAGGTGGATACCCACCTCAGCAACCAGGTGCTCCACCGCAGCAGCAGTATGGGATGCAGTACCCTGGTAAGACTAGACATAGTCAGCATTTAAAAAGACAGGCTGCCTGTGTTGTTTCTCTCTAGAGTGAATTAAAGAGACTCTCCCTCTTTCAGCAGGATACAGCTCTCAGCCCGGGGCCCCTCAGCCTGGTCCCCAGCAGCAGCAGCAGTTTCAGAACTACACACCTCCCTCATCCCAGGCTCCAGCCCCTGGTCCAGCTCCAGCCCCAGGCTTCCAAGGTGGCCAGCAGCAGCCCCATCCACCTCAGGGAGCCCCGCAGTATCCACCAGGAGCCTTCACTCCCCAAAACTATACCTCCCAGGCCTCCCAGCCTGCCAACTACAACCTGCCTCCCAGTTCCCAGCCCGCCTCAGGGTACCAGCCCCGTCCAGGATACACCCCACCTCCAGGCAGCACAGTCACCCCTCCTCCAGGAGCTGCTAACCCATATGCGCGCAACCGCCCCCCTTATGGCCAGGGCTACACTCAGCCAGGCCCCGGGTACCGGTAAAAGGAGAGAATAGGGGATGTTACCAGTTCACACACACCCCAAACGCTTATCCTATGTGGCTCCAGCTGTTTGGAGTAGGTGCAGGAAACTTGGTTTACTGCCCCCACCCCCACCCATACCCCTTACAAATATTAATATGAAACAAGCAACCCCCCCAGTCTGGTGGTTAGTGTTTGTATGTTGTCTCTGCAACACACCGATCTGTTTTGACCCTGCTGTGTGTTTCGTTGTTATTTTTTCCCTTCTCTCTTTCTGTTGTCATCACTGTCTGATCTGCCCTCTTGTATCTGCCATCGTAAAAAATGTCTGTATGCACACACCTGCGAGACCAAAACAGGCTGTTGCACAAAGTCTTTATTGTTCTTGTCATGGCAACATTTCATTTTGTGACATCAGGATCCACACTCTGCGTCTGCACCGTACATCTCAACCCGTTGTGTTGAGTTTACTGTGCAGGAATGCATTTAGAAGACACTATCTACATGAAGTTAGCCGTTTGTTGTTTTTGTTTCTTTATTGGATCAATTTCACCACCATGTCGGTATTAATGACGCATCCATGAAACTGCCCCAGGTTGAGAACACTAGCTAAGTGATGGTTCATGGGGAGTGTAGTTTCCAGTCAGGAGGCTTCTTCTGTTTAGCTTATCACTCAGTAAAACTTGCTATTCCTCTCTTTTTCTCTCTGTTATCACTGGTTTTTACTAATATATCAAATCAAATTCCACCTTTAAATGATATTAGTAGTTTATGTATAAACTGTAACATTTTTTTCTTGAACCTAATAAATGATCAAGACCCAGCTGATTTTCTTATTTGTTTTTTATATTGTTATACTGGTTGTGTGTCTTGCCATCTCTCTTTTAACACAAACTCTGGCTTTGTGGTTTCTGAGTTCATGTCTCTGTTACATTTGGCTTCTCTCTTCCCCTTCCCCACCCAGAATTGGAAAACTGTGGTAATGCTGGTATTCATATTTTCTTTTCCTGCCTGTCGGTTGTGGTTGGCAGGAACATATCATGGGAGTATGTTGTTAGTCTTTCATGTCATCTCATCAGATGAGAGGAATGTAGGGCACAGGTTTATCAAAGATTAGTTTGTATAGTTACACTTCAACTAGCCTATTTAAAACTGAACTTTTTTAGATTGACCACTGCAATATTGACATTAATAAATAGTTAAGGACTTATCAAGCTGTGCTAATATCTAGCTTTGAAGTTGAATTCAGTATTACATCCATCCTGTTTCACCCAGTTCAAATCAGAGTTTAAGAACAAAAACAGAGGCTGGATTAAACTCCTGCTGACCCTCACAGTACCCAGAAGCCAACCGGCACTCAGTAATGAAAGGATTAGTTGATTAGTCCAGCTGTTCTCAAACTCTTTTAAATATTGCCCCCCTTTTAAAATGTTTGGTCAAGTACCCCTTCTGCCTATATAAAGATATAATACAGTTATTTATAAGTCATGTCAGGTTTAACAACTTAGTAAATTCATGGCACTTCTTCCCACTCTGAGTGGTCCTGGCTGCGTTTTCACCGTTTACAGCAGATCACAGCAGTTAACGACTGCATTGAAAACAGGCATACTGAATACAGCTTTACTCCGACCCTATGAGAAACACTGGATTAGTCAAAAATATAAGTTAACTAGTAGCATAGTTGGTCATTGATAAATCATTAATCATTTATGAAAGAAAAGAAATGTACAGTACCAGTTTTAAATATAAAAAGATTTATTGCTGAAAACGTACACTGCATCAAAACCAACCGCAGTAATGATAGATGTAGAAAAAAAACTGGCAATTCCTCTCAAACATATTAAAGTTTTCTGTACACACTGCAGCACGGTTGAATATGCAAAATATAAACTGTTATGTTATTTCCACACTGAAGCTCAGTTTACTTATATAATTTCTTTATATAAAATTCAGGCCTGCACCAGCATTAAAAATACAAAACTCTGTAGTTTCTCCGTAGAAACTGGGCTCAAACTTTGACTTTACTTCAATCAGATTGACGACTTGGCTGAAGTTCTTTGAAATGTATCAAACTATTCATGATTCATGGTATTACGTACTGTATTTCACACAATATACATATATGAACAAATGTTTTAATACTGTGCAAACTGCAACTGCTAATAGCTCCTTGGGGCCAGCAGAGGGTCAGTTTAAGTCCCAACGTACTATGAAAGAAAGATTAGCACCTAGGAACAACATTTTACTTTCTTATCTGAAAGGCCCGAGGACACAGAGTAA
Source organism: Helostoma temminkii (assembly GCA_900302695.1). Taxonomy (NCBI): domain Eukaryota; kingdom Metazoa; phylum Chordata; class Actinopteri; order Anabantiformes; family Helostomatidae; genus Helostoma; species Helostoma temminkii. The sequence goes on along the minus strand of OMLM01008986.1, from coordinate 32,087 downwards.
TAATATACAAAATATCCCTTGATAAATAATATCATACATGTTATTACACTTTGGGAGCCAGCTTCCCAAATTTTCTCTGTGATGACTGTGAATTCAACATTTTAGTCACTTAAACTCCTGCATCTTTTGTCAGTTGTTGATAAATAGAGAAATTAGACCCAAGTTATGAGTTTTGTGACGCCTAATGTGTTCTATAAAAGGTTCACACCCGGGGCAAGAGTTCAGACAGACCCATCTACAGTGTCCATTGTAACATGTAAGAGGCCCACCTCCCTTCAGGGTGATACAGGAATCTTCTTCACCACCAAGGTAGTCATCCTTCTGGACAGCTCTGTAGAGTCTTACCACTTCCCAGGTATGGGTGTGCCGCATTCGTACCAGCCTACGTAGGTAACATGTGACTTTCCTCCAATATCTCCAAAGTGGACTGGTTCCTGTCTCAGCGCCCGGTAGAAGCCTGGTACAGAGACAAAGACAGGATGATTTAATTGTTTAAACAAGACAGAGTCCAGCAAGTATAAGTAGCAGTTTTTAAATTATATTATTTACATATTCTATACAAAAATAAAACTTTTGACAATGTTGTTTTTCAGGTGTTCCATATTCGTATTTGAGTATTTATCCTTTTATATATATTCAGCCATTTTAGTCGAGAGCCCTGAACAGAGTGAGTATAATGCTCTTAGCCGACATTACAGTTTGTTTTGCCAGAATCTAAAGCAAGCTTACAATTTATAGAGGATTTCTCAAATGTATCAGACTACTGATTTGCAATGTAAAGATTAAGATAAGAGCTCATGGGATATAAAATCTCCATATAAGCGTTGCAATTTGTAGTGGCAGAGTTAATATTGTTTCTAAAGATTGGACCACTGTTGGACACCTATACTACCATAACTAAAGTTTTCTTCAATTGCACTAAATGATTTATGCTCGAATGTGCACAGTGCTGACGAAAACCCAGGACATTAATAATATTAAGTGCATATAATGCAGCTGTTGTTGTGGTATATATATAATCTAAATCCAGAATACTGACACATGCTTTTTGTCCCTACAGACAATGAATCAATATTAATCAATAATAAAAATCAATCAATAATACAAATTATTAAGTACCTGGCCTGCTTGGTAACTGGTCAGCTAACATCTGGGTCCCGGTCCGTCCATCCAGGAAGGAGTCTACAAACTGGCAGTGATCCTCACCGTGCCCCGTCTGATCTCCAATGTTGTAGAACTTTCCTACAGAGATGGAAAAGCAGATAATCAATCATGACCTATATCTTTTATTGTTGGTTGACTGTTAAATCAAAATCGATGATTGTTAAAAAATTTTTGGTTTTTTTTATCTATTGCCATACCATTTACAACCACTATTTTTTAAAGTTTTTGTTGTTTTTTACAGGCCAACAGCCAAAAACCCACAGATGTTGAGTTTCCTGCCATTGAAACTGGGAAACTAGATATTAATATTTGAGAAGTGGTGCTGGTGAATTTTTGGTGTTTTGTATGAAAATTACTTTCATGATTAATGAATTACTTGCTTGAATGAATTATTTGCTGCTAGTTAGTCATTTAACTGATCATTTTACCTTTTGTACTGGTTGGGATGGTTGTGGCAAGAACCATTATCCAACAAATAAAACAAAGAATTGTCTGAATAGTTGACATTAGATGCAGTGTTTTCCAGAGCAATTTGTATTTTGCTTGTGGCCCTAAGTAGCTAACTGGTTTTCATGTGTTATCTGTGTCATTACCATTAAGCGAGTCACTGAGGTAGATCTTGTATCTCAGTGAGTTGCACAGCTGGATGCCTACAAACTTTCGGTACCAGGTTCTCTTCACATACTGCCTTCCATTGCATTCAGAGTAGGCATCAGATTTAAATGGGAACTGAGTCCAGATGGCATCTTTGCCTGCGAGAAAACGATTAGAAGCAAAGGCTCAACATGCTGCATGTTGTCTGTGTAAACAAGATCCAAACCTTGAGAAAGCAGCTCAAGTTTGCTGCAACATGAATAAGAAGAGAAAAAGGCAATAGTCACCTGAAACATATTCACTAACTCGTGGATCCGCTACAAACATGAGAGAAAGTTGCAGTGAATAACACTATCATCAGAACAGCTTTTACCACAACACACTGTGACATCTTTAATCACTCTGCTGCACAAATCCAGACTCACAGTCAGTCATGAGTCTAAAAATACATTTATAAAGTTAGGGCCGTACTTCAACTGCTTTACGATTGGTGCAAATTTAACAGTCACCACAGAGCTCTGACCACCAGGCGCCTGACATCCTCTCTTACAAATGAGCCTAAACAGACGCCTTGTGAGCTGACAAAGCCCTGGAGTCTTCATCAGTCAGAACCCTGTGCCACGTTGAAATCTGCCTAATAACTCTCATTCTGAATTTTAAAGCAACACTAATCGCTGCCTGACAATTAGAAATTGGCAACAACTTACAACTATAGTATGTTAATAGGAAAACATACCTGATTCTGTGCTAAAGGACACAGGATCACTGGATGGTCCTGTTCCCAGCTCATTTCTTGGTGTTACTGTGAATTCATAACTGAAATAAAATACATAATAAGATTAGATGACAAAAGGGGAATAAAAGACAAACTAATGTTTTCAATCAATCCCTTTGGGACTATGAGACATATTTTCAATCCTGTGATGACTGATGTTAGTATCGGTTACAACTCAAACACACACACACACACAAATACAGAGCTGATGATTATTCCACGTGCTGTGTTCAGATGTCCTGACAAACAGTGGGCCAGAAAACCCAGCCCAAGGGAGGGTTTTAGTGAGACTTCTGAGACTCCACATGCTGAAATCTAATTAAAAACACAGTGACCCACTCCACCCGGATTTATTCAGATTTTTGCATGTGCAAAACCAAATGTGTTTCACTGCATAAGCTGCAAAAGAACAAATAAAGCTGAAGATACATTTAAAGTAGTACACTGAAAGCCTCTCCATTAAACTGCTTCTTATAATGTTATCAGCCAATAATTGGAACCTACTCGTGTTAAGATCTAACATAGACGACTTTATGGTACATTGTAACATGCACAGCACGAGTACCTCACCAAGTGGAAGACTTGAGGAAAAAATACATGATTACATACATGATTTGTCAGATAATAATATCTAAGTGCATGTACCTGCTCTCTGGTTTGAGATTCTCCACTGCTGTGTGTGTCTGGTTGGTCGTCAGTATAGACACCTCCTGTCCATTTGGTCCTTCAGTAGTGGAAACAACTTCGTACTCTGACAAAGGTGCAAGCACGTCAGTGTGTTTTTACTAACAAAAGTTTACATTTCAGACATGAACAGCTACACTAAACACAAATGCATTGGTTTATTGCCCAGTTTTTTTTCAAATGCAGCACCGGTTATCCCAAAGGTGCCATTCACTGGCAACTGGCTTGTTCAACTTCTTAAAGACAGAACGAATGAAGCCTTTTCGGATGAGACATAGAGGTCTGTAACTGGCCACCTGTTCTGGGCTCCTACACCAACTAGAAACATTAAAAACTGCTTTGCCTGCTGTGAAGGAAAATTAACTTTGTTTACTTCTCCCTAAGACGAAACCATAAAACAACAATGGGTTCAATTTGTTTTTTCAAGCCTTTGAGCAATGTTTTCATCTGTTGATGGAACTTGACAGAAGCAGGTGGATTTTCAGCTAGGTTGTTGCTGAAGGAATGTTCAAACTGTAGCTGTGTGGGCGGAGGAAGCAAGCTGTAAAATATGTTCCAGAGATAATGTTCTGTAGCTGTTTTATTACATGGCTCATGAATTAAATTATAATACCGACTGCTGCGGTTGTCTTCTCATATTGCGTATCAGATTCTAGCTCAAACATGTAAGGTTGGATTTCAGAAGCTGACATTTCAAATGAAAACCTACATAATTGTGTGTTATTGTATCAATATCCTGCTATTGTTTATTGGCACAGCATCCGGAGCCTTTGAAAGATAGGGGTGGTGCTGCCAACCAATGTTCTGGGCATAGTTTGGTCCACAGGCCAATCAGAACAGAGTGGTATGAGAAGACGGCTGAGGGCTAACAACAACAAGGAGCTTAGGAAGAAAGAGCAAACCACACATGTCAGTCTGAAAATATATTGGTTCTTCATGTAGATACACAGTCCTGACAACAAGTAGTGGACAGCTGGACATTTTTGTACTTCAGATTCTGCCCTTTGGCATCTTCTATCTGAAATGGACAAAAACACTAATATGTCTTCACTGTACATGTACCTCTGGTTTCATTGTCAGATTTCTGCCAGTCAAGAATGACAAAAGACGGGCAACCCTCCACAGTAACTACGGTGAGGTTGGAGGGTGGTAAGCGGGGAGGGCCAGTCACATTCTGATCACTGCCCTCCTCATCAGGGAAGTAAGCAAGAGAAGAGGTGATAGAGCATGGTTCATCTGGCCTTTTATCTGTCTTGTAGACCACATGGGGAGCTGTAAGACAATAAAACAGAAGTTAATCATTTATGCACGCTACCTCTTTGCTTCTTATGCATGCTGGTAGCGCTATGAGAGCTGATGATTTGACAATGATGATGATATCTTACCAACAAAACGCTTCTTGCCCATGACGTCCACATCTGATGTAGGCAAGGAACGGAATATGGAGGAGTTTTCATTTATGTCAAAATTGCTGCCTGAAAAAGCAAACGGGAAAGATAAGTTGGAGTTAGTTTGATGTACCAGTATTCGCTGGCTGTTCTATCTGTCCTCCTTTCATAGCTCTGGCCCATTTTACCAATCATCTATCACAACATCTGCATCCAGCATGTGGGATATTTGTCTTTCTCTACATGTTTAAGTTAGTTTATCTTACTTTACTACTTACGTTGCACCAATATACCAATAGACCCTTTCACATTCTGCACGTTTAATGTGTTTATTGTGTGTTAATTCTGAATTTTCCCCCAATCTAAACACAACAACCCATCATGACTAACAGAAATAATTTTAAAAAATGAATCAAAAATCCTTCATTTACACTGATCTGCAGACCTCATGCTGCAGCAGTACAAATTGTGCTCATGTGTAATTAGACCTGAGACTGGAGTGACGATTCGCCTGTTAGCTCCAAAGCATACAGGTAAAGATAACACCAAAGGCTTCAGGATCAATTTCTGTCTTTCCTTGAGTGTTTTGTGTCCAGCAAAACACCCAGACATAAAACCTATTAAACATCTGTGGAAAGACCTGAATATGACAATTCACAGACACTGCCCATTCAATGTGATGGAGCCTGAGAGGAAGAATGGGATAAACTGTCTAAATCCAGGCATGAGAGGTTGTATACACTCACCCAAGAACATTTGGAGCTGTGATTACTGCCAAAAGAGCTCTACACAATATTAAGAGTGTGACTATTTCATAAATACTTAGTAAATGAAAGATTTCAGTTTGCGAAGACACGAAGAATTGTATTACTCATACTGTTTACTGCTGGGGGAGAGGTAGTTGTCTGCTGTCTTTGCTCTTGCTTGGGCTTGGCTGTGACCAGAGGGAATGGCTTCAATATGGACTCCTTGTTTCCTTTTTTAAGGTCCATGGGTTTGTCTGAGGACAGAGAAAAAGGAGGAGCAGAGATCAGTTCTACAGCCTTGTCACCTGATTCAGTCACACACAGTTGTAAGACATCTGCTCTGGCCATCTTTACTGAGCAGCCCAGTGGCTTTTTCCTGGCTGCTGGAAGATCAGAGATAGCTTGCTGACTAATATCTCCTGTGCTCTTTAAAGGGGAGAAAGGTCTGCCAGAATACATCTGCTGAGACACGGATGCCCAGATGCTCAGAACTATGCACATATTCACACACATGAACATGTGCTCAGGCTTTGTAAACATAAGTACACTTAAGGAAACAGTGCAGGAAACACAGGAAGCCCAGAAAAAAGGAAAGGAAAACAAAAGCAACAAAGCACTGAGAGGAGCTGTATTGCCAAAATAACTGTAATAATCAGTACATATTTTACATTTCATTTACATTTTGCAGCTGCGAGCACTTTTTTACTTGCAGAGGAAAGCTTAAGACAGTGGTTCTCAAACTGTGGAGGGCACTGAAGCATTGCAACTGAGAGCTATTTGTCATTTTGGAAACATCCATGGTGGAACTAATGTTGAATAAATTAGATTCATGTGGAACGAATAAATACCAGTAATAATAACAGTGGATTCATGATAGCAAGGCTACAAAGACGGAGTTTCGTGTGCTTTATCCAGACAATAAATCAACATGTGAAATACAAGATGAACTTTGACATGGAATAAAAGGAAAACAAGTGCTTACAGAGTTCTCATATCAAGCAAATCAAGAAAATACAAGTACACTCTCCACGTAGCATATGTGCTTGGTGTTCTTTGTTACTTCAACCTTTAGTGTAGAGTGAGTTTAGATAAAGTTTAAAGGAACAGCTTGGCATTTTTGTACAGTTAGGTCCAGAAGTCTTTGGGTTTTAATGGTTTTCCCCTGCTACACCGCACAGTGGATTAAAAATCCAACCAACCAAGATGTGATTGAAATGTAGACTTTTAGCTTTATTTTAACAGGTGTCACATAAATATGACATTTACCATTTAGGAATTACAACCATTTTAAGAACAGTACCTACATTTCCATGGGCCCAAAGTATTTGGGCTAAGTGACATAATTGTCACAAGCATAATTTTTATATTTCTATCAAAATTCTTGCCAATGATTAGGTCTTAGGTGATGAGGTCTGGAGGACCAAGGACATCACCTTGGGCTCCAATTTTGTCCCTGGAGAAGCTTTGCCAGGCCTCCACTGCAGTCACATTCAGTTGCTGCTCGATTGTGGATCTTTCTGCCCTCAGTTTTGTCTTCAGTAACTAAAAAGCTGGTCTATTGGGTTGAGATCAGGTAACTGACTTAGCCTTTGAAAAATATTTCATTTCTGTGCCTTTACAAAAGTCGAGTTGCTATCGCAGTATGCTTAGGGTCACTATCCTATGGCAATGTGAAGCAGCGTCCTATCAGTTTTGTAGCATTTCGCTGAATGCGAGCAGAGATTATAGCAGTTAACACCGTAGAATTCATCTTGTTACTTCTGTCAACAGTCACATCATCAATAAACACCAGCCTGTGAGCCTGTTCCATTGACAGCCACACATGCCTATGCCACAACTCCTATAAATGATGTGGTATGCTTTGGATCATGACTAGTTCCTTTCCGGGTTTTTCTTGGTTTCATCTGTCTAAGGAATTTGATCGACTTCTGCTGATGTTGTAAAGGATTCTGTGATCATCTCCTTTAGTTGTTTTCCATAGTCTTCCAGGCCTTTTGATGCTGTTGAGCTCACCAGTGCTTCCTTTCTTATAAACAATGCACTAAACTGTTGATTTGGCCACACCTAAGGTTTTTACTATCTCCCTATTGGTTATTATGTTGATTTTCAGCCTAATGATGGCCTCCTCCATTTACATTGAGATATCCTTGGACTTGGACAAATTGGTAGCTCCAGTCAAACAGCTGCCAAATGGCAACTCAATACCTGATATCAGCTCCAGATGGTTAATCAGCTTCCTTTCTCCCTGTGAATTAACTTCTTGTCAGTCAATTGCTTTAATACTACTCTACTTAAAATGGCTGTAATTCCTAAATGGTGAATGACATTTTTGTGGACCACTTAAAGTAAAACTTAAAGTCTACACTTTACATCTTGATTCTTTTATTTAAATTCCATTGTGGTGGTGTATAAAGGCAAAATCATAAAAACCCCATCATTGCCCAAATATGTCTGACATAATTGAAATATTAAGGCTGAACTAATAATTAATAATAATAATTAAATCGCAATAAAAAAAATATTGCCATTCTGAATGTACACATATATGTGCGCAAATACTTTTTCACAGCATTGTATGAATCATAGACTCAACGATTAGTGGACAACTGCTTTTCCTCCTGATCTACAATGCAGCTTACATCGTATTACTGCAATCTGAAAATTATATTATGTTAACTGGAATACTGATTTGAAATTGCTCAGCCGTACTAGATCATCTTGTTCCTTGCTTCCTTGCTGTGAGACGGACCAGATACAGGTAGCCTGGGTCTGTCCAAAGATAACAAATGTCATCTAAAGCTTGCTAATACAAAAAGCAGAGTGAAAAGGAGCAGGGTAAATAAAACACAATGTTTGAGAACCGGTGGCGTAGGAAGCAGCAGCAATGCAGCAGTATTCAGTGATCAGCATATCAGTCACTGTTGCTCTCACCGTGCTTACTGGGTTTCCCCACCAGGTTCAGTTGCTTGTTGACGAAAATATTGGGACCCACAGCTGCAGGAAATTAAGAGTCAATTACAGATTAAAATCACAACACAAAAAGAATAATTGGAGGTACTTAAGAAGACACAACTAATAACAAGTGATTCTTTTGACAGTGCTATGGAAATGGAAGAAAGTCAAGTTCATAGATTCAAAAAGAGAGAGACATTAAGCATAGCATAAGGAAAACTGGAGCAATACTCCGTCTAAACACAGGAAGAAAACAAGCAACAATAAAGCACGTAAAAGCCAGACTGCATGTGAGAAGCTGAAAAGTAACTTTGTGCCACCACAAATGCTGCCATGGTATATTACTAATCAAAACCATGTCAGTGCTTAATAGATTTCAAACTCTAAACCACTGCCTTTTTGACTCCCTCTTATGAAAACTATTTTGGATCTGATGCAGTTTAATCACCACATTTTCCACATAATATCTGCAACATAACTAAAATGAAATAAACTTCATGGACTTGTGATGAGAACACCTTTGCTACAAACTGCCAAACTCTGATTTCTCAATACAAGGGTTCTGCTGCTATGACGTCATGTTGCTGCAAACAAGCGTTAGCTTTACAAAGCTCTGTTATGATACCTTAGAGGAGGTGGACAAGCTCTGGGAGCCTTGACAGATTGCCATAAAATGCTTCATTTCTCATTTGCTTAGAAATTATGTATTTTTAGTAAAGGATTCATTTGCAGACCATCCAGTCTTTTTGCCAATTGTAAATTTGTTATCTCAGACATTCATTAATGGTCATTCTGTAATTGTCCATGTGTTCGGTCCAAAAAAGCTCAAAAACATTTATCTTGGATTTGTTTCTTCCTCCCTAGAGCTGATCTCCCCCTGGTAGACATAAATCAGTGATCTCTGGCATCTACTGTACTCTCAAGGGAAAAGAGCTGAGGCTATCAAGACAAAACTGAATCAGTGATGCTTGTTGGCAGATGTTTAACACAAAGAATACACTCTATTCCACTGTTTGACTTTCTGTATAATTGACAGTTAACGGCAAACATGTGCTCACCATACTTAAAGTCACAATATGATGATGGAGTAATTTAACTGCCAAACACGACATATACAAACACAAAAGACAGAGCCATAGTGATGTAATGTTAGGTACTGCATACACATATAAGATGATCTTGTCAGCTTTCTATAAAGTGTGTGTTTTCTTAACTTCCTCACAATAAACCCATCAAAAAGCAGGCCGTGTCTCTGATGTGTCAAAGGCCTCATACTCAGAACTGTGATTTAACACAGAAGCAATGTGTGAGTGCTGGTTTCTGTCAGACAAAGTCATCTTCAAGGCAAAAACATGAAAAGATACAATCAAAATAGAGATTTCCATTCAGCCCAGAAAAATATTCCCATTGTGCCAGTGTCTTAACATTGTGCTTGTTGTCCTTGCAACATGCGGTCAGATTTCATGGATGGTATCCATGGATAGACATAGTCCATTTCACACCTGCAGTCCACTATAAGCAACACTTTGAAACACTTTCGAGTTGAAATGCCAATATAAAACAGAGCTCTATAAAACCGCTCTGACTTTTCTGCCAAAAGCACATTCTGTACCAGCTTTCATGTACAACAAAAAGTGGCGAGGAAGTACAATGACGATATTTGCATGTCACTGAATTTATGTCAGAAAGGTGAAGATTGCATCTTTATAAAAAGGTCACTAGATGTTTTGTGCTTGGATGTGTGTGCAAGATGGCAGACAAAACAAGTACTCTTTTCTGTAGAGTTGCTTCCAGAGAGTCTTATGACTCCGTGAAGACCTCTGAAACTGTCCAAGTTTCCAGAAATAACAAATACCAGCTGTGACATTGGAGTGAAGCACAACCTCTCTTCACAACTGCAAACAACAAAGAGTAAGCGCACCATTAATACAGTATATGTGGATCAGACGTGGTTTGCGTTAATTCTTTAGATGGATTCAATTACTCTAATTAAATGAGCCTGCATAGTAGAATTAGAACAATGTGAGTGGGCAAAGCAAGGGGCAAACTACAATCAACTTTCACAACAACTAGGCTACAGCTAATTCAAATATAATTCAAACCACTGCCTGACTACAGGTTGCCCAAAATTAGAATGTTATAAGTCCTCAGTCTCCACCATGTATAAACTTACTGGGACTATATTTATAGGACAACGCAGACCACGTCCAAACACAAAATGTTACAATGACAGACAAGCTGAAATTCACAGAGCATGAGGCAATTGTGGCTAAAGCACAGATCAGTATGAACCGTGTAGACAGGACACAGCAGTGCCTCTTGGGTTAGTGAATGAGGAACACTGAAAGCTTATTATCTTGCTTTATCTTTACCAGGTTTGTCTTTGGGATGGACCACAGGTTTAGGAGCATTGCTGCCCCTAAGACGTACTCCATTGACTGTTGGAGGGTGAAAAAAGTCTGTTATAAAATGCACTGTGTTTCTGTGACAAACATATTAACACCACATAAGAGTAAGATTGCCTTTTGGCTTTCTTTCATACTACCCATTTTCTTTTCTTAGTCTTATTCCACTGCTAGAGGCTTGTTTGTATTCTCAACCTGATGTTCTTGATATACAGATGTTCTGGATATACAAATGGAACTGCCATGACTTTAAAACATAAATTATAATACCCTGACATTTCTCAGTGTCTATGCTTCTGTTACTCTTTGGGGAGTGCATGGGTGTGTTTGAGACGGGAAGAGATGCAGAGAGAAAAAGAGTGGTTGTAAAGCCAGTACTGCCTGCACAGTACTTCACTTGGCATGGTTGGTGTAAACGTGGTGTGTCCTGGCCAGTGCTGTGGTCAGATTTCCCACCCCGCCAGCAACAGGGACAGTAAATCATGTTAATGATCTAGACCCCAGAGACTCTACTGCTGCTTGTGGTAAAGGTGTGAAATACACACCAAACGTGCAGTAGAGCACGGAGAACACATGGACTACAAGAGGAGGTGAAGCAGAAGATCTATATAGAGAAAGAAAAGTATCCAAATATCTACTGTATGATTCAAAAAACAAATTGTGTACTAAATCATTAGTTTGTTTCTTTTCCTCTGTAGATGCACAGCTGCAGATGAGAACGTGAGAGAGTGCTGAAAGGAGAGAATAACCTGAGGTAGTTGGTTGGTAAGACAAAACAATAAGAAGGCAAGTGAGTACTCCTTTACCAGGCGTGCTGGAACTGTGAGAGGAGGTGTTTTGCTTGGATGGTGAGAGTGGTGTACCACCACGAGGGGAATGAGAGGGAACCCGAGTGCAAGGCAGCGTGGCATTTTTTCCCACCGGACAAACTGATGAGCTAATGGGAGAATGAGGAACTTCAGCAATAGGGGATCTGGAAACGCCAGTATCTAGTTGACGAGAAAGGAAATTGGGAAGGTTAGGGTTGATCCATTTTGGAACTTGACAGCTTTACCTAGATGGAATAAATGATAGAGCACATCTGTCAAAACAAATGTAGGACAGCAGACAATGAATGAAATGACAAAGGCATAAAAAAGATCAAAAGCTAACCAGACTGCTCTGGTTGTGAGTGGGCAGGGGTGAGGTGACTGTACTGCGCTGAGAATAGAGGCACACATGAAGGATGGGATAATGATGCAGTGGGGTGTGTAGGGTGGTAGGATGAAGATGGAGATGGGGAAGCAGTGACATCATCCAGTGGTTTGAAGTACTGAAAGCACTGGGTTCTACGTGGCTTGACAATAAAGCAGAGATGGTAATGGGACAAAAATGTCATGGCGTTTACCATGATTGTATCTACCACCTTTCTCTGTAGCCAGGGCAGGTCTTGATAGAGGCTTGCCCTCTTCTGCTGGACTAGGAGCTGTGTGAAAGAGAACTCACTATTTATCTTTGATAATATTTATCTTAATATTTTTTGAATATTTTTATCTCTTATTTAAATATTTTTTTACCTTTAAAGGGGGCATATTCTACCCTTTTGTGTGAATAACACAGAGAAGAATTGGTGTTGATTTTAAATCAATGTTGGAATGGTTGTTTGCGTGATTATGGCATCCACAAAGAGTTTGACTGGAAGACAGCACAGTAGTGTATACTGACTCACACTTAGATTGTATCAACTGAGAACATTTAATTATTGAGTGTCTAAATATGAACTCTACTAAAAGGACAGAGTTTTAGACATGAGGGTTTTATTACCTGGATTTATTACCAAATTGTGACAGAAACTGTATCTAGATTTGACAAGTTTTCTTTTTCAAATACATATATAAGTACAAGCAATTTAAAAAATATGCCCCTTTTAAATGTAATGTAACATTAGGTCTTATTAAACACTAATCATGGATTACTGATGGTAAAATGTAGGATCTTTACCAGAAGAGACTGTCTGCCTTGGGGTGACCTTGGTGGGATCAGAGTAGGTCCTGGTCTGAGATTGAAACTGACGGCCAGGTTGAGGCTGTGGTTGGGGCCTAGAAGTAGGATGTGACTTGGGTAAAGGTTTAGGTTGAGACTGAGTCTGGGCATTTGATGGAAGATTTGGTTGGATAATTGGTTGTGATTTAGTTATAGGTTTTTTGGCTGGAGGCTGTAGGTGGGGCCGTCTAATTTTTTGCTGGCCCGAGGGTGGCTTTTTTGGATTAGTTGGTGTATTGTCCTTTGGTTGAAGCTGTGTTGTTGTTTGGAAAAAGGTTATCTGTGGTTCAGGCACTGGCTCTGCTTTAGACTGTGTCTTGGTTGTTAGCTGAGGTTCTGGTGTAGTCTTTGCTTGAAGTTGTCTTTGAGTTTGGGTTTGAGTTGTGGAGTGAGACTGTGGTTGAGTCTTAGCCTGGATGTGAATCTTTGGCAATGCTTGATGGGTATGAGATATGTACTGTGGTGTTGGTTGAGGTATTTGAGGATGTGCTAATGGTATCGGCTGAGGAGGTGGGTGAACTTGCGGCTGCGGTTGGGTTTTAATTTGCGGTCGTGTTTGATGATGAACTTGATGTTTTGGTAGAGATTTTCGTGGCGGTATTACAGAATGGATCTGAGTTGTGGTTTGTGGCTGTGATTTGAGATGTGGCTTTGGCTGAGACTGAGGTTGGGTCTGCAGTTTGGGCTGTAGTATAGGTTGGAGTAAAGACTGAGATGTGGGTTGGGTCTGGGGTGTGGATTGGGATGTTGGTTGTGGTGGGGTCTGGAGTGTGGATTGGGATGTTGGTTGTGGTTGGGTCTGGGGTGTGGATTGGGATGCTGGTTGTGGTTTGAACTCTAGTTTTAACTGGGATGCTGGTTGTGATTGGGTCTGGGGTGTAGATTTGGATGTTGGTTGTGGTTGGGTCTGCGGTGTGGATTGGGATGTTGGTTGTGGTTGGGTCTGGGGTGTAGATTGGGATGTTGGTTGTGGTTGGGTCTGGGGTGTAGATTGGGATGTTGGTTGTGGTTGGGTCTGGGCTAAAGGCAGGTGTGTTGGTTGGGATTGAGGTTGTGGTTGAGTTTTGGAATAGGGTTTTGGTTCAGGTGGGGGCTTTGGTAATTGTGGTGATTGATAATGTGACTGGAGCTGGGGTTTTGGTAAAGGTTGCGCAAGGGCTTTTCGTTCTGGTTGACTAAAAGGTTGTCCTCCATGTTTGTCCACATTTGTCTGGGGGACTGGCAGAGATGCTATAGTGGCTGTATAGTGTAGTAGGGGAGGACGAAGCTTGGAAGCTAATGGAACCTCCAGTGAAGGAAGCAATACAGATTTGGAAAGGTCTCCTCCTCCTGGGTTGTCAGAAAGAAAAAATATGGCCATTAAGCCACATTAATGTTTTATAAAATAAAATGTCAACTGTAATATTCTGTGGAATAGAAAAAAATCATCATTTTATTATCTAGACAATGATAAAAGTAAGACCTACAGGCAGTCAAGGTACCGCTTAAATTTAAAATCAATAAGTCTCATCAGTCACTGGCTAAAGTGCAGGTTTAGCTGACTAGTCTGAAGGGGTCTAATTTTAAAGGCAGACAAACCATATGGAGGAATTTACTGTGTAATAACGATGTAAGTACAGACCAGAAAGCTTGTTAGTGACAACCATCCAGATCTATTAGCTGTACCCCTAAAAGGCTACGAGCCATGAGGGTTTAATTCTGATGGACCATTCCAAACAATCTGAAATTATCACCCCAATACAAGAGAATGACACACAAAAGAGATCAAATATAAGAGAGAGAAAGATAATCACTCTTATTGATTATAGGTAAATTCTAAAAGTAATAATCTGAATCTTGACCTGGATGACAGAGAATCTCTAGAAACGTCAATCAAACCATTAAATAATAATATTTTCTGGAACTGCCTTATGTATGAAAGGTTGACCAATTGTTCAATTGAGGACTAGGTTCTCTGAACAGTGTGAAAATAGACCATTGAAATACTGGGTTCAAGGCTGAGCCTGATCTCCTCCCCAACTGACATAATCTAGCATCACTTACTATTGCATTCTGTTATGTTTTGTTCAAAGTAATTTTAAACTTAATCACTAGGAAGTTCAGTCAAATGTTCAACAAAGCGCCAATAAACTATCAAAATGGTAGCTATGCAGAGTTTAATTTCAAAACATGACAAATGGTAATGTTTTCATATTAACATTGTATTTTAATTGATGAATTCTTCAATCTAAATTGCTTGAATATTTATGGTCCCATGATGTTCTCAGAAAAAAAATGTTTAAGGTCATGCCACAGCATCCCAGCATGACCTTTTGAGTTATTCAGAGGTGGACTTGCTTGTGTGTTTCAGATCATTTTCCTGCTGCAAAGCTGAATTTGAACCGAATGTTGATTTCTTTAGATCACAGCACGATGTGTTGCTTTTTGAGATTATTTTTAAATATTTTAACGTGCTTCACTGCTTGCTTCACTGTCAGACAGCCTCTCTTTACACGATTTCTTGATTCAACAGGTCTGGCAGTAATCAGGCCTGGGTGTGGCAAGTCAAATTAAACTATTTTCAAATATTGTGTTTACTCATTCAAGATTTAGCAAGCATGGCACAACCAATATTATGTTTAGGGGGCAAATTACTTGGGCTATCTTAGTGTATTATTAAAATGTTTTGATGATCTCAATCATTTAAGTGTGACAAATATGTAATAAATTATATAACAAAGGTGGCAAAGACTCTTTTTACAGCACTGTAGCTTTTGTGTAAGAGCATAACTTAAAAACAGCTAAAGTTACCTGTGAATATAATAAAAGAATATTGTTGGGGAATGACTACAATGAGGACAAGATAATACAGGTACAAGAAAAGAAAAATAAACAATTCTGCTGTATGTCCTGTTGGAGAGAGAGACTGGTTCATGCAGTTTTGTCATGCAGGCACCACAGACTCACAAACAAAGCCTCTGTTTTATAATTATATTGTGAGTGTTGAGACATTACTTAGTGAAACTGCACAAAATATTAACCTATATGGTGTTTTGTACTAACTCCGTACAGTTCTATTGGCTGGCAAGCTAACATACTTTAGGTGACATCTTTGTCTAGAACACTGTCAGTGTAGAAATATACACAGTAGAAGTAACTGGTAGACATGTAAGAGCCTTAAAACCATCATTAAGACTAATTTCAAGCTTTGATGTTGTGCCATGCAGCTGAAGTCACCTACCTTAAACACATTACAGCCCAAACAGCTGACACCATTAGCTGGTTTCCACGGAGGAGGGAGGCCTGAGTTACTGTACTTACTCATAGCATGCTTCTCTTTGTCATGCATCTAACTACAAAAGGACAATGTAAAGAACTGACACCCTCTAAGTCCAAGTTTTTGATTGCACACAGCAACAATATTAGGTTTCTTAAAAAGAAAAACTATGGTTCAGTGTTTACCGATTGGCTGTTTGGTGACCACAGGCAGTGTGGGTCCAGGGGTCGACAGAGATTCCTGTCTAGTAGTTGTGGTTGGAGCTGAGAAATACAGTATATGTTAGTATAACCTGGAGAAAGGTTATTTACTGTATATCCAGCAGGATAGTGATAGAAAATTCAATTATAATGATGCAGTGTATGGAAGAAGATACGGTTCACTGTTTTTTTCTGACCACTGAATTCAGTTTTTGGTCATAAAAGTCATTACCAAGAGTTGTCTTTGTTGGCTCTTGTTTGCTGGTTGTTGCTACGTTCTGAGAGACAGGCAGTCTGTCCAGGGTCTTGTTTTGGGGAACTGAAGGAAGGATAAGGAAGTAGAGATTAAAGTCAAGGAATCAACACCTAAGATGCTTTCAGAGCAAATATTTGCCTTTCAATCAATCATTTGATCAATCAGAACTTTACTGAACTTCATTGCCCCCAAGCAGCAATTGTTTGCAAAGCAGTAGAGTAACACAAGATAGATAGAAATCTGTAGGTTCTGACTTGTGGCTCCCTAAATAGTGGGCTTCAAGATGTCCCTCAGATCAGCACAGGTGACCCATCATAGAGAATATAGAGAGACCACACATGTTCATAATACAAGTAAATACTAGTATTTCAAAACTGTAATTAATAGTAATTAATCACTGTCTAAAAATATGATTAATTTATTTTCTTTTGTGTAGTCCAAAAACTGCTTTACTGTACTTGGCATCTGCAATAAACCAGTAAAATCTAAATTGTAAATTTAAATAAGTCAATGTTCTGTCTGCAAAAAATAAATCAAACTTCTGTTAAAATTCTGTTGAGTTTTAAACAGAAAATTCTGACCAACAGTAAACCTCAGTATGTCGAGTGCGTTTCATCAAAAGCAATACTATAAATCTCTGTTGGCTTACCGTGTGGAGAACCAAAGGAGGGGGAGTGTGACCCAAGTGTTGAAGGTTTCTGGTTTGGGCATAAAATGTGTTATTTTATAATCATAACATATCAAAGTACGCACGCCTCCTTGTCTTTTTCTGCATCCTTTTGTTTTGCATAATTCTTAGGCCCTCTGTCTAGTCCATGTTGAATTGGTCCCTGGTGAGAAGCTTGTTATTCAAAGTTTCCTTCTGGAAGGGCAAGTGTTATGGATGATTATCAACAGCTGGAAAGCTTTATGAGTTTGGGGCCAGGAGCACATGACACAGCAGCCGCCCATGGTCAGTGCCATCTTTCTCCTCTCAACTCACTTCCACACTGTCCTTTATCCTGTCCTTTGTGTCCTTTCAAATCATCTTTGTTTTTTCTCTATTTATTCCACTCCAGGAGTTAGCTAGCTACAGACAGCTCTGGTCACTTCGTCAAGCCTGGCTGTACTGATACTGTTTCCATTCAGCAGTTGGATGGAAAATGAATGAGTCAAATAACCTTGAGAACATCATAAGCTCAGTAAAGTGCAAAACACAGACTGTAAAACATACTGCCTGTTCCAATAACACACTCAATTCCTAAAAATATTTATTTTGAGCAGAGACAGTGTACCTGGTCAGTCTCACTTATATCACGTGCTTTCATCTAGCATATTAATCACCTCTACCACAATTAATACTAAGACTCAAATTTAACCATATCTACAGTACATGATGTTATTAGTTACAATGCTTTGATTATACAAGTTTTAAAAATACATACCACAGTGCCAGGACGTTTAGAGATTTTCCTGATGACCTTCGCTGAAAAAATAAGATAGAAATCAATAAAAAATATTGGTAAAAATTTGACTAATAGAAAGTGAAAAGCTAAACAAACCACATTTCAAACATGTCTGCTCAATATGTGTTTCATCTTAGATGATTAAATAAGAATTCCTTAGCAGTGGTTTAATACAAGTTCTATAAACCACAAGTTGGTTTTGATTTAACACTGCTCAGTATCACATGGATTATATGGCACAGCGTAAGTGCACACAATGTCAAAATCACTTCTACTTGATTGGACAATTCTTAGTCAGCATTTGTCATTATGTATTCACAAATATCAACAACTTTTATTTTAGAAAGATCTGTTCCATAAATTAATAAGGCAAACAGATTTATGTGCAACTGCAAGCAATGGAAATGACCATAACCATGGTGTGTTTTTAGTTTAACTGCTTCCAAAAGAACAAAAATAAAATCTTCACTAAGTTTGATTATCATATTTTACTGATGTACTGAATTGTAACAATAATAAACAAAAATAACAAGTTTTCTACATAGGGTCAGACAGGCATGGACAGTTTTTTTTATCTTAATAAATGAAATCTTAACTTAAAAAAAGCAAATACTTTTTCACAGCTCTTTTTGTCATAACATTAAATTCCTAGCCAAAATTTTGCATCTTCAGACCAAGTGTGACATCCAAAAGACTACAGATTGTGATAGCCTTGCATGATTTGTATTCTTTCTGGCATTGCTTTTTTTGCTATTCAAAGCAGCCATAGCACGTCTGTCTATTTTGTCCCTCAGTGGAGAGAAAGGATGTGATATCACGTAAAAAACTAACAGACATACGCTGTATGCCTCCTGTGCTGCTGTTATGAATAACTGGCTTGCTCCACGTTCCAGTGCCGTCCTTAGAGCTCGGCTGGACACCAAACTCATAAACTGCGCTGGGCTTCAGATTGTCAATGACCGTCTCACTAGTTGGGCAGGTCTGGTAGTTCCACTTCCTGTTCCTTTCGCGATAACGCACTGTGTAGTGTCTGAGACAAAAACAGCACAAGGGATTGTGACTATTAGCAGTTCGAAACAATATTAGTATAGTCATGAAGAAATTTATTCCATAACAACACCACATGTAATGGATCAATGATTGAGTGAGACACTGATGTGGTCATATACCGTTTATGCAGTTAAGCTATTTTCTGCAACAAATGAGTGTGTGTGTGTGTGTGTGTGTGTGTGTGTGTGAATGTGAGAGAGCGAGATGATGTAAACCTGTGCATCTGTTCTTTATGATATGACCGTGAGGGGGGTGTGTGATAGTATGCAAACTCACCCATCCTCTAGGCAGTCATCCATGATGTTGCCTTCATAGGAGGTTTTCAGCAGTGTCCCCCATGACAAAAGAACAGAAGTAGGTGTCACTGACCCAATGACCAAGTGGAGCGGCTTCTCCAATTCAATTTTACCTGAAAACAAATTAACATCTTACTTTAAATCTACATGTCTGTAGCTGAGTGTAACTTATACCGTATCATCTAACAGGCATCTCCTCCAGTAAAATAGCTGAAGCGTTACCTGTGCACTGCCTTTTCACCTCATTTGTTGCAATGGGCTGGACAGCAATAAGGTACTTGGGCTCAGCATCTGAAAAGAGAGAAACAAACTACAGGTTAGGGTTACAGATGATATGAGCCGCCACAAATGTACTCTCCTGTTTCCAGTTTAGCCATTATTATAATGATCAGAATTCATCATAGTGGTCTGGACCATTGTTTCTTTGCAGATATATAAAAAGCTTTTCTTACCAATCTCTGTCTCGTATGGCTGCCCTTTCCCAGGCAGCTGAATGAACTGTTTGGAGAACATGCTGCTGCCGTAGCCCAGGATGTAGCCCTCAAGCTTAGTGTCAATACTGGGTCGCAAAAACTTCATCACAATGGTGTCTTCTGTGGCACTGATGCGGACTTTCATGTTCTGACGTCTTACTGCAGAGGCAGAAGACACAACTGTGTGTAATTTTTTGTTGGTTTTTTTTGCCTTATTTGGTTTTTCAGATACCAAGAAAAAGGGAGAAAATGGTTCTATACATTTCATTCTACACTTGAATTCCTACACTGTAAGAATTTCATTATAAAACCAACCTAATGACATCACATAGATGTCTGCATTTTCATGCAAATTACCAGGGGGAGAGGTACTGTAGTTCTCACATTCCAGGCTTAAAACTTTCCTCTTTGATAAAACTTATAGTTGAAGTTGGATCAGATGACTCCACCGTCTCTTAGTTATTCTGCTATAGATTTAGACTGCTGGGGGACCTCCCTTGACACACTGAGCTCCTCCTCTTTTCTCCATCTACTTATACATCATCATTCCATGTCATTAACATGGTGTTTCTCCTCTAGTTGTGCTTCACCTTCTCCATCTCTCTTCTTCTTCTTCTTCTGCAGGTCTTGAAGCTGTTATTTTTCCAGCGTGCAGTTGCTGGCCAATCCAACCTGCCCGATTGTTTTGTTGCTGCTTGTTGTTTTGTCTTGGTTGCTTTCACCCCAACCGATTGGGCCAGATGGCCGCCCACCCCGAGCCTGGTTCTGCTGGAGGTTTCTTCTGTTAAAGGGAGTTTTTACTCCACTCTTGGGTTTTCGATATAATAGTTATAATAGTTGTATTGTTAAATTCTGTAAGGTCTTAAACTTACACTGTGAAGTGCCTTGAGATTACTCTTGTTGTGAATTGTATATACAAAAATGAATTTAACTGAATCACAAAAAGCTTTAGGTAAATCAACAATGTTTTCTCCAGTTTACTCCTGTTTTTAAAAGTCCTTAATCAAAAGTGTACAAGAAAGAATTTAGAGAAACTGTAAACGTTTTTTTTTGAGAACTTGTACCGTCCCAGATTACACTTTTATGTTCTGTCACATAACACATATCACACAAAACTATATCGCGTATGACTATAAGAGTAGATACAGTGAGAGTAGACTTGCTAAAGTGTAAGTTTCATTGAAGACTAAAAAATTAGATTTTTATTAATTGAGCACAATGCTAGGAGAAGAAGCTAACAGTGTTTTTACTGAGCACTTTCTAACGAAGTAAGAACCTTATTTTTATAGTGTATAAACACTGAGGACCTGACATTTACAAGGATCATAAAATGCATATACTGCACTGTCTGTCTATATGAAGTGTTAATAGGTGCAGAAAATGTCTCTGACTTCAGAAGTGGCTTTTGAAATTATTATGTCATTGTAAATCAGAATCTATTTACGTGTTACTAAAACCTGAGGTCACTAAGACATTGTTTCACAAGGAAATAGTATGAGACAATCCATGCACACACAGACAGTATTATTTGTATTTTTTCCTCTTACACTGACATCACTTTACAGGAAACTACGCATTTCTGCCAGAAGTGACTTCTATGAAACAAAGCACTTAGCAGCACAGCCTTGGGACTGACATAAATGACAACAGGCATCAAAGGGTGGATCCTAACCAACAGGCAATCAAAATTACATTTTGGTTGTATTTACTGGTCAAGGCAACCACAAAAACCTGAACTGATCACTGTAAAGTGCAAGTTGAAATGAGTAAAAACATGTTGCAAATGGTTCCCACATTTTCAGAAAGCTTTCTGAGTTCGCCAACAATGCAAGGGTCAAGAGAAACGCGCTAATAACGGCTAAAAATCCATATGTTTTCTATAGATCGACATATATTACGCAGACATATATTACACAGACATATATTATTGCCATGTGCTTGCATGATGTTGTGCAGGTAGCCTTTAGTGTCAATACGTTCCATGAGAAACTCATTTGCAGATGTATTAGCTGTGCACTTAGGTTGGGAGAAATTTTTAATGTATTTGGTCATAAAGGCTGGATTGGAGCAATCAAGCATGAGAGGGAATACACAGCATCCCAAAGGTGCTGTTCAGTGGCAACTGGGCTCGCCTGACGACATTTCACCTCTCATACAAAAGGTTTAATCAGTTCTAATTATCTGGCTTAGAGTGACTTTGTGGAGTTGATGATTACGACATCTTCACAGACGCTGAACATG
Organism: Helostoma temminkii; assembly: GCA_900302695.1. Taxonomy (NCBI): domain Eukaryota; kingdom Metazoa; phylum Chordata; class Actinopteri; order Anabantiformes; family Helostomatidae; genus Helostoma; species Helostoma temminkii. The sequence goes on along the minus strand of OMLM01008986.1, from coordinate 10,140 downwards.
AAATTAGAAATTTAGGTTTGTCAAATTAAACCCTTTGTATTAAACTGTGATTCTTTTTTAAACAGCTTTAAACATCCACTTCTCTTAGTCTTATGCCCTAAAGTAGACTTTATTCCAGGGTTTTGACTTGTACTATCCTCTCAGCAGCACATGTCCTTGGCTCATATTTCTAGCATTAAATGAAATAGTGGAACTTTGCATGAGGAATATCACTAACAGCTGCCAGACAGACACTGACAGTGAAAAAGGGGGAAGCCCTGTTTTGAAAAACACCCTCACGCCTTTCCAGCTATGTGTTTCCTATCAAAACTGAATTAGTTTTGATTCATCAATATTTCCATTAAAACATATGTGAGATTGGCTCTAAGTAAGAGGGACTAGTGTGTGACACATTAGAAAACTTCTGGCCACACGTTTTAAACTCCAGTACAAGCAAACATTGTTTTGATCCAACGACAATCCATCCAAATCCTGGCCGTTTGGCATACACGCCACTTAGGGACTGTTAAGACTTACCAGCATTCCCAGAGTAAAATGAATAAGGCTTTAGGAATAGATCCAATCACAGTACTGGTGATCAATCAACTACAGTACAAAGGAAAACTACTGACAGCCAGAAAAAAAAACTGCTGGTACACAGTCATGTGTATACGTCTGTGTGGATGAATAGTGAGGACAATATTTAAATTTACACTATTCCTGAGAAAAGATTTACAGCAAAAAACGTAACTAGAATTTAAATACACAGTCTTACACTTAAGTACTGAACAGGCCTACTCATCTCTTCTGCTGTACAGAACAACACATCCACTTCTTATCAAAAGAAAGTTAAAGTCATAGGAAATGTTTAGACCAGCAGAATAAAATGCTACTACACCACATTATTACCAGAAATAGTTAATCTGTATGTTATGGGGAGTGGGGACACATAAAATTAAAACAATGCCATTCAATACACATATTACCTTCATGATCTGGATGTATAGACCAACCTTTTAGTTATCCTGAAGGCCTAAAAAAAGAGAAACACCCTTAAACCGTAAACTTAACCTATGCTGAACAGAGCAACGTTTCCTGGTTCATCAACAATGATGGTCCTCTGGGAGAGGGAGTAGGTTAATGGGAGTTGTCAACATAACACGGCTCTTCACTTTAAACTGCACCACAATATGATATTTTTGTCTGTGTTTGGTGGTTGCAAATGGAAATTAAACATTCATCCGTATGTGCGCTTCTGTCATCAGCACATTCTGATTTACTGCCTGACATTATCAAACAACAGATTTTCACCATTGGCAGTTCTCTTATTCTTTACTATCTCTCCTCCATTTGTTCAGATGAGGAGGAGGACATGGGAGAAAACAGAGAAACACTAAGAATTAATGCACTGAGATCATCTCAAGATTTTTCCATCAAGGGTGATGTGTGAACTAATGAACTATAAAAATATGAAGCAATATTTAAAAAACACTTCTACTCTACAAGGCTTGTTTTTGTTTTGAAAAATACGCAATGGAAAAGAACTTTCCCGCTCTTTGTTGAAATTAATTTGGTAGTTTTGGTAAACGGAAGTGACACAGATTCATAAAGTGACGTGAGCAGCTCAGCTTTACAGACTGTAAATCCCCTGACCAAATAAGTGTATAAAATATATTATATTGGTGTAATGGTTTGCTATACAACTCCTATTTATAATCATTGACTGTAGATGGAAAACTTCCCAACAGACACACACACACACACACACACATATCAATCTGTCTTGATGCTGCACTGAGTCTGCACTGAGGTGATTATACTCATCTCTGGCATACGGTATTTCAGCCTCTCGGGTTTCTATCCTGAAAGACAGGAGGTGAAGAGGAGACTTGGCCTCCCACACAGTGGAGACAGAGACAGCTGCTTTATACCTTTTAGTAAAACAGTCACCATCATATTGGCAATGAAGTGTAAAAAAATTTCTGAGCCTCGAGCCAGATTGAGTGGAGAGGGTTTGAGTAAATTAACTGACTACATTGACTCTAATGGGAATATCCCCAGCTTGCTGACAGACGTAACTCAGGCCTCTGAATAATGTGATCCCCCAGGTGTTTCTCTGATCCAATCCTGTCGAGATCACTCTCACAGGAGTCCTAACCTTGCAGTCCAGCAGAAAACACTTATACCTGGAACTGTATTCCCATATCCACACTTAGCTTGGATGCTTCCATGCAGGTGTCTGTGCTCTCACACTATATATTCCCTGTCAAATTCGGTGGAGCAGCAGCTGTTTTCCCTTCCAATGTGGCGCAACTTCAGCCCATCCTTCTCCTACTTCACTCAATTTTTTATGTGCTAGCAGCCATCTTTCCATCAACCTGATCTTCTTTCAACTTCTAAATAGATCTGAAATACTCTGTCTTGTCCTCTAATCTCTGTTACTTCTCCTCTTCCACATTTCTCTCCCATTAATTTGTACATGACATGAAGCCATGATTTGTCTGGTCCAGCAGTAATTAGCAGGGTATAAGTTTCCTCAAACGGGTTAGTAGTAAATAATGTCTTGCTTTACAAGAAATGCATCTTATTCTAATGTATATATTGTCTTATATACATTTACTTGGCTTTTTTAAAATAAGCCAAGCAAATGTTTAATATAATGTTACTGAACTAATATAAATACTGAAAAGGTGCATGGATCCATCGACTCTGACGTCAGTGTTTTATGCTATTGTACTGTATCTCTGACACAAAAGAGCTAACGTACTTTAGCACCAAATGCTTCATTCTGAAACTATGGACTTGATCCAAGAGGAACAGAGATACAGGCATTTAATTCTCCTTCCAAAGCAAAAACACTCCTTTCATTTAACTTCCAAAGCTGCACACTGAGATTTGTCTGCAAGCCAAGTTTAGCCAATAAGTTACACACTGGAAGCAGCCTTTTCCACTTTGCCTATACGGACAGTCTGCTCACCTCTTCAAAAGCTACATGGGTTTAACTTACAAAATACACTATGGCTGCAAATCACAGGGTTACAGACGAAAAGCAAAATTAAGTTAGTATCCATATTTATGCTTACTAACAAGGCAGTGGGATAATGAGATAATGTGGAAATTTTGCTGTTTTCCAAGAATGTCGTGAGAGTACTAATCAGTGAGAATATCCTGTAGTCAACTTATTAAAATGAGCATTTTATGTTTTTTGTGGCCTGTTGGAAAAGGAAATAGCATAAGGAGGTAAGCAGTTTGAGTGCTGTGACACTGGTTATTTTCTAGTGATAAACTTTTAATGTAAACCTCCTAACAGTGATTTGGTTTGTTAATGTTTCATATAACTCAAACACTGTGTGACAACCACGGTGTTGATGTCAGTACTTTGGAAACATTTTGGACATTCTGGTTCCTACAGGCCAAACCTTATTACATTGTCTGTGTTTAATTTTTGGAACAATCTCCAGGTGGTTAGCTCTACTTTAATGAGAGCTGTAATGAGCAAATGAAACAATAAAACAACTTTCGCCTGAAGCAACAAATGAAAACAATAAGCCATATTAAATGGTCTGATTGATGGGCGTTGTTCCACTAAAGCCATCTTGTCAAACTATCTACAAGCCTAACCTCTGACCCCCACCTGGCAAACATTTCATTAAAATCTGTCAGCCCTAACTGACCTATTTCACTGTGTCTGCCTGCTCTCCTCATTTCAGAGAAATGTGGATAAACCACAGGGACTGTTCACACAGTTTCTAATCAAGGCACTTTGAAAGCCTGACAGGTGGCTTGCAGTTTTTCCTTATTAAACCACATGTGAATCCTCCTACTGAATCTATTTAAGTACTTCTTTTTGAGGGAGTCAATACGGTGTACGCATTTTCTTTATTTACTCAGTTCAGTAACAAAATAGTTTCAACAATAAGAAAATAAATAACTTAATATTTTATGATTTACAATGAAAATATCTAAATTAAATATCCAAAACTAAAATGGAGATCAGTTCCTTCTTTAGCACCTAGTTTCACTGCACTTGTGCACTGCATTAAAGACAGCTGGTCGAGGAAGCGCATTAAGCTCAATACTTGTTGCCATTACTCATCTGAATACATCACCCACTGTGTACAATACTGCACGTGTCTTCATGTGCATCAGGGCACAAACTGATTAAGTTTTTTTAAAGTCATTTTTTTATGTTAGAAATAAGATGCTAAATGAATCTATCAGTCAATGTGCACTAAATGATTGGGTCCCTATTCCTGTAATTTAAGATAAGATAGAAACAAATGTCAATCACACTAAGGATGACATATTGTCTTTCCAAGTCAATCACAGCATGTGTTTGATAGATGGGAAAGAAAAACCATGGGAAAGTCATTAATGCACCTCAGGGCTAACATAGAAAACAATCACTTTGTTCATATTCACACGACAGTAGGAGCAGAGGTCTTGGTGAGAGGATCCTCATAAGCAGAAACCACAATAAACAAGCACCTGCCCACCAAATATGTCCCTTAATTTGAAATTTAAAGTTTCAGATATTTCAGGCAGAAACGCCACAAATGCAAGTACTGTCACTTACCTCTGCTCCTGCTGGGAGTTGAGGGCCCAGACAGAACTATCCCAGCAATGAAGACCACGAGGAGAAGGACCCGAAAGCTGTGCGAATGCTGTTGCATCATCTCTGCCGTGGCCAACTCTGAGTCTCAGGTGTAACAAGCTGTTGTGATCTGATCTCACAACACGGACACAGAATTATGAAGCTGTCAGTCTGCGTAAGATCTTTAGTAATGATAACTGTAGTATGTGCTGCAGCTGCAGGCATCAAGCTGAACGTTTGTGAAGTGGCTGGACTACTTCTCTAAGCTGGTGGCTCTTAGGACTAGTGCAGCTCACTGGACTGGATCTCTGGATGCAGAGGGCTGCTCCTGCACCATCTATACCTCTATAGCAGAGGGAGGGGACAGACAGAACTGAACACACCCACTCTGGTTTTCTTTCACTCACTCTCCAACTCACATTCTCTTTCTCTAGAAAAGAAGTAAAAGTTGTCTCCAAGCTCCCCACCCTCCTCAATCTTTTTTCCTGTTTGCTTTTTTTCTCCCTGCTTAGCCTCATGTGTCCCCACCAGTCCTGCTTTTCATCAGCTGAGGCCTTTTGACACTTCTGTTTGTTTTAGACACTATTGTTAATTCCCTTTTTGTTTTTTCTTCTCTTACACTGAGAATTTTAACATACTCTGGTTTTGATAATAAAATGGCGAGTTTGATAAACCTGATCATTAATATCCAGGCATAGCATATAAGGTTCTACCAGCATCTATTGGTCTGTTCATCAGCCCAGATTATGTTAATTGAATATTTTCTCATTTTCTTTATTATATTTACATGTTAACTGTCTTATAAATAAAAGGAAATACAGCTGTGGACAAAATTGGTGGTACTCTTCCGTGTAACGTAAGAAAAACTCACAATGTTCACTGAAATAAAAGCAATAATAAATAAACATTTACTTTAAATTTACTTTCAAATGAAAACCAGACATTGCTTTTGAATTGTGGTTCATCAGAAGAATTTTAAATGTTAAACTAAAGTGTGTCCTGTTATTAGCATCACAGGTGTCTTCAAACTTGTAATCAACCAATCTGCCTACTTAGAAGGTGAAAAGTAGTCACTGTGCTGTTTGGTATCATGGTCCGTACCACACTGAACATGGACCACAGAAAGCTAAGGACAGAGTTGTCTCAGGAGACTAGAAAGGAAATTGTAGACAAACATGTTAAAGGTAAAGGTATAAGACCATCTCTAAGCAGCTTAATGTTTCTGTGACTACAATTGCCCATATTATTTTGACGTTTAAGGCCCACGGGACTGTAGCCAACCTCTCTGGACGTAGCCACAAGAGGAAAATTGATGACAAATTAAAGAGGCGGATATGCCAATGGTAATCAGAACAACTTCCAAAGAGATACGAGGTGAACTCCAAGGTCAAGGTACATCAGCATCAGATCACACCATCCATCACTGTTTGAGCCAAAGTGGACTTAATGGAAGACGACAGAGGACTCCACTGTTGAAGGCAAATCATAAAAAATGGCAAAATGCAATGTATTGACAAACTACAAAGCTTCTGGGAGAATGTTGTTTGGACAGATGAGACAAAACTGGAACTTTTTTGCAAGTCACACTTGCTCTATGTTCACAGACGTGAACAAAAATGACAAAAAAAGACAAAAATTAAGCATACAAAGAAAAGGACACTCTACCTATTGTGAAACATGGAGGAGGCTCGGGTATATTCTGGGGCTGCTTTGTTACATCTGGCACAGGGTGTCTTGAATCTGTGCAGGGTACAATGAAATCTCAAGACTATCAAGGCATTCTGGACAGAAATGTGCTGCCCAGTATGAGAAAGCTTGGTCTCAGTCACAGGTAAACAGGATAATGACCCAAACAGCTAAAACACCAAGAAAGGCTAAGAATAAACCATTGGACTATTCTGAAGTTTTCTATGAGCCCTGATCTAAATCCTATTGAACATCTGTGGTAAAAGCTGAAGTCTGCCGTCTGGAGAAGGCACCCTTCAAACCTGAGACAGCAGTTTGCTCACAAGGATTGGGCCAAAATACCTGCCAGTAAGTGCAGAAGTCTCATTGAGAGCTACAGAAGTAGTTTGATTGCAGTGATTGCAACAAAATATTAGGTTCAGGGTACCATCATTTTTGTCCAGGCCTGTTTCATGCCCATCCATCATGCTGGCGTCCACACTTTACCATTACCTGCTGAGGTAAAAAATAGTCTATAATCCTATAGAATAGTCAGCTGCTGCGTGCAGATATGTGCTCGACTCCTTGACATCTCAATCGTTCTGTCTTTTCTGAACCCAGTTTGCTTTCTGGCCGCCTTGACATTGCTGTAGTTAAAACATATTAAATTGCTTTACTAATTTTAATGCAAGCCTGAAATGTGTGAAGTGTGAACTAAAATAAACATGGGCTAAGAAAATGAGGTTGGGACAGCAAAAGGGATGTGACACATACTAAAGTCAATCATATATGCCACATGTGTCCAAAATTGAAAGTATGTTATGGCTGCCGTTATTTTCCATGGAAACAATTTCTCACTATCCCATCTATAAATATATTTGGCAATGGCTCAAAGACAGATTGACATCATGTGCACCACAGATAGGATGATAAAACATTTAGGCACATTCAGACAGGACTTTCTGAGGCATCCGAGACACGTGATGATACGTTGTAAAAATAGCTTTCATTAAAGTCAACCTCAGCAAATCATTGTTTAAAGCCAATGAGTTCACTTTTTTCATCTGTTTATGTGTGCAAATGTATGTGCGTTTGCTAGAGCCAGTATTTACACTGGTCAGCCAATATTCACAGCCAAAACTGGGCCTCAAGGACAAGAACAGTGTGTGTGTGTTTGTGCAAGGCGCACACATGTCTGCTTGCACGTGCATGTGTTTTAGTGTGCACTTTCCAACATCTCCACCTTCCAATGCAGTTGATTAGATCCCACATGTCATCACACGAGACAGGAAATGGTGTTGTGGTCCAGAGGAGGTGTGTCTCCTGAGGAAGTCCCTGAACAGATTGTTGTGGTGGAACCCCAGCTTTCATCACGCCAGAACCCATTAAACACAGATGAATCACAGACTGTACACAGTGAAAATTATTTTCATAAAAGTTTGGAGTGTAACAGCTTTGTCTTAACCCGCTTTGCTGATGCGATTTGGTCTATGAAGTCACAAAACCACTGAAATAAATGAAAGCGTGTAAGGACAAAAAGTTCTCAGAAACTTAACCTTAATTTTGCTCACGTAAGTTGACATACCAGCTGCATATGGAGTTGTGTTTCTGTAACCTGGCAAAAGCTAATGCAGTAGTCACTATCTTTTACTTCTGGTCTCTGTCAAGCCTTAAGGAAAAAAATCTGGCTCTTTAGCTGCCAAATTATTCAATGTGTTCAACAGCTAGTTTCTTTATGCTGTTCACTGTTGAGTAGGTAGTATACAGTAGCTTTTTAGAGCTCTTTCCTAATTTACCTTTAATCTCCACTTCCTCCTCAACATTTCTCCCTCACTTCTTCCTCCTCCTCTTCCTCCCACTCTGAGTAATTTCCTTTACCTCCCTTCTGTCACTTCTTCTCTTTGCGCTTTTACACAGCTTTCTCTTCTCGTGGAATGTAGTCTGGTTTGTATCAATAGTAACATTCACTGTAGTCGAAGAAATAATTGCCATCAAACTCGCTACCTGACCTAATTTGTGTTGTGGTGCGATACCCTGAGGGCCTTTAAAAAGGGTGCAGTTAGATTAAATTTATTTTTGGTTCATGTGTTGGGGCAGGAACTGACCTTTCAGCAGTCAAAGGTTCACTTTGATTGCTCTTCCTTTTATGAGGAGGATATTATTACTGCTTCTCAATTTTTGAATCCAAAATCTGATTTCCAAAATCAGAAGCCAGATGAACCATAACTCAGTCTACACACCGTGTTTAAATTTGTCAGAGAACAGCATGAACATGTGCTGGTCAAAGAGCTATGGCGGAAACATTGTCTTTAATAAAATCTGGGTACAAGAAGTCTTCAGCTGCTTTCACACATGTACCCCAAAATATCTCCGGGCGATCAGGTCCAGACTTTACACAGAGTTGCACTTTCACTTTGTACTATGGGTCTGGCAGAAAAAAGCCAGTGTAATGCCTGTGCGTGGTGACTCGGATGTTTGTGTTCACACATTCAGCTCACCCAAGTAAAGTCTGGAGTCCAGTGCATGTGTGAAATGCAGCTCTCCTTTAATTAAGTTTTCCAACTGCAAGCTTTTTAGAAAGCGGTTTGTTTGAATATAATCAATAATCAATGTGTAGGACTAGAAAACATTGCAGTTAGCAAAGCAGATGGAGGGGCAGAATGTCTGGTTTGAGGACATCAGAATTGTCTCTCTGCTCTTCGCAGATTATGTGGTTCAGTTGCCTTCATCATGCTGCAACATTCAGCATGCACAGAGATGGCTTGCATCCAAGTGTGAAGCAGCTGGGATGAGAATCAGCCCCTCAAAAACCTCAGGCCATGGTTCTCTACTGGAAAACAGTGGATTGCTCTCTTCTCGTTAGGTGTGAATCTTTGCCCCAAGTGAAGGTGTTTAAATATTGTGAGGTCTTGTTCACAAGTGAGCATAAAATGGAGAATGACTAAGAGCATGAGGCAGACTGGTGCATTGTCAGAAGTACTACAGGTATTGTACCAAATATTTGTGTTTGAGAAGGGGCTCAGGTATAGACCACAACTATGAGATTGCAAGTTTAAACAGCCAAAAAGAACATTGTTCCACTGAGTAGCCAGGTTGAGTCTTAGGGCATTTTCACACCTTAGTGCATTTGGTCTGGTCCAAATCACTTGATTAGTTTGTAAACCTGCATCATTTTTTCATTGGTTCAGTTTAACACAGAAAAATCCAAGTGTAGCAAACTGTGTCAAATCCATCCACGCAAGAAGTTCCCCTACACTTATTGGTCAGATAAATCTACTGCCGGAACAAAAAAAGGAAATACAGCAAGAAGATCCTGTGTTGTGCACTACAGCATGTTTTGGGTGTGCAAAAATAAGAAATTAAAATCTATATATAATCCAGGGCCCTCAAATGTGATTCACAGCTTTCTATTTTTGGTTTGGCCTGGTGCTTTCTCTGCCCCAGAGTTCGCTAAATGATTCAGATGAAACAAACCGCACCAAGAGGGAAAACAAATTAAAGTTTGATTTAAACAGACTGAATCCTGTAGAGGGGCGGCACGGTGGTGCGGTGGTTAGCACTGTCACCTCACAGCAAGAAGGTCCTGGGTTCGATTCCCGGGGTTGGCCCAGGGTCTTTCTGTGTGGAGTTTGCATGTTCTCCCCGTGTTTGCGTGGGTTCTCTCCGGGCACTCCGGCTTCCTCCCACAGTCTAAAGACATGCTTAGGTTAACTGGGGACTCTAAATTGCCCATAGGTGTGAGTGGGAGTGTGAATGGTTGTTTGTCTGTATGTGGCCCTGCGATAGACTGGCGACCTGTCCAGGGTGTACCCCGCCTCTCGCCCGTAAGCTGGCTGGGATAGGCTCCAGCACTCCCGTGACCCCTGCGGGGACTAAGCGGTATAGAAGATGAATGAATGAAT
>OMLM01008985.1:0-43865 GCA_900302695.1 Helostoma temminkii | reverse complement strand
TTATTGTAACATTTTTTAAGTTTGAATAAAAATTGACTAATACTAGGCTGCAGCTCAGGACACATTTTTTTGCAAATTGGCAAAGGGTCTGAGAATAGTTTGGTATTTCTGGTGTGTAATTCACTGTGCAGTGTGTGTAGCTGTGGTTAGATTCCAAAAAACATGTCAAAAGAACATGAAGCACAGGATCAGCTCAGGTGCTGTTTTGTTCAAAAATACCCCCCACTAACATGAATGCTATCATTTGCCATGTATTAAAATAGGACCACAATTATTTATTCAGACTTGGGTTTTCTGGGCCACGGGTGATTGGATAACGATAACTGAGTAAGAATTTTCATGTCCAAAATCTGTGCTGTAGTGGATGATTTGCTTTTTCCTTAACTACAGTTACAGGAGTCCTTCTGTTTCTTTCCTAGATCAAGAAAGCTTATCGACAGAAAGCTTTGACATGCCATCCGGACAAGAACCCAGACAACCCAAAAGCAGGTAAGTGAGCCAGCTAAATGCGTTTCATCTGTTTTATTCCCTCACCTAATCTCCTTTTGGAGCCACATACCTTTGTCAGTCACACAGAAGTCTTAGTATTATTTATTTATGCTACCTCTGCATTGTTGACTGAATAATCTAGGCTTATTATCTGACTAAGCTTCCATGCTGAAAATAAATCTTTTAGAACAGCACTATCAGCAAGTAGAACCCTCATAGATAAACTAGGCACAGCATCCCCGTAGGAAGTCAATGGAACCAATGCTTCTCTCTCCCACTGATTTTCTAGCAGGATGAGCACCACCCTCACCAACTATGTTTCCACTCTCCATCTGTGCTTCGTTTTATGAGTCCTTTTGCATGGTGTTGCGAACCAACATGTCACCAATTAGACCAGGAAATTTCAATGTAGTTTTTTTGTCGGCAGGGGCAAAAAGCACCTTGGACAAAAGTCTGGTCATGAGGCATGTTTTCAAGTTAGGTTTATGTGGTTACTGGATAGTTCAGACAATTCCTGATTATGTAAGGAAACTTGGAAGTGGGTGGCGTTGGGGGGTTTGAGAGGGATAATATAAAAGCAGGGGGTCGGTTTCCAAGAAATGGAAAAGAAGTGGTTTGGAGGGCCTCAACACTTGAACCCACACATGGACAGACTTTGTGTCTATTGCATGAGAGCGGAGCAAGTCTTAGGACTTGCTGCCCCTCGGGGAACGTTGTATGCATGTAAGAGGTAAGTTGGGGGTCAAGATTCTTCACTCACTGAAGACCCAACCCACTATTCCTCATTTTCCCCAGCCCCCACATATTGTGACACTCTGAGCTGCTTAGTGGGCATGGTGGGTCTCCTCCAGTTGGGTTTAATTCTAGCCCATTATATGCATGTAGGTAACCTGACCACCTCTGCTGGCAGCGCAATCTCCAGAGCCTCCCATTATTGTGCTCTCCCAGTCCCCACAGGGAGTAACAGAATCGGTCCTTTAGGCCTCTCATAAGTGAATGATTAAGCCTGTCTAGTGTAGTGCAGTAGTGTGACGGTTGTATGAATGGGAGTGGGTTTGTGGTCTCTCATTTGTGTGCATGCGTGTGTGTTGGATGACAACTGAGGAAGTGGAGTCTAGTGCGGTGATTGCGGCAGTGGGCCCTCGACTTGCTCTAATCGAAGATTGATGGAGAGGCCAAAGGTTTGTGTGAGAATGCATGGCTATGTCATTCAAGGAAACAGATTTTGTGAGAGTTGGGGCACCTTTCAAAAGCTTATAATGTCCAAGTTTATATCAGATGTTTGCACCAACTTCAGCTGACATTTGTTGTTGTAGTATGTAATACCTTTTTTGGCACAACCTCCCAAAAGGTGATAAAATAGTATGCTATAGGCTATAAATGCTGTGGTATAAGGCATACCTATGTGCTGCACACTTATGTTTACTGTCCCTGTCCAAATAAAAAAATAAAATAAAATATTAATAAATTCCTTTGTAATTTCTTGATTACATTTTTATTTTTAAATTTCCCAGAAGTGCTTAACATACAGAAACCTAACAATCCTTCAAATTCAGTGATCATAGATCTTATAATTTCTCTATCTCACTTCTAGTGGAACTCTTTCACCAGTTGTCCCAGGCTCTTGAGGTGCTAACAGATGCCCCTGCTAGGGTAAGATCACAGATGCCTCTCAAACTATTGGAAAAAGTGCTGATACACACACACACTGACACAATTCATACTGTTTTCAGGCTGCATATGATAAGATTTGTGCTGCCAAGAAACAAGCAGAAGAAAGAAACAGGAAACTAGATGATAAGAGAAAGAAAATTAAACTTGGTGAGTCCCTTTCTAATTCTCACTGCATTTTAAGGCTTTTTATTAACTTATTAAATATGTTCTGAAGTATATGAAGGCAATACAGAACTGTATATGTGTGTGTTGTTATGACAGACTTGGAGGCAAGAGAGCGACAAGCAGAAGTTCAGAGCCAGGAGGAGGTGCAAATCACAAGAACACTTGAAGAAGAGGTAAGAAATGTATAGAAACAATATGAGAGATCATCCTGTACTAGACATTGCCTGGACAGAAAATAAAAATTCATTATACAGGCCTAAGTTGTGCACTGGAAACAAGGTATTCCATTGGATCCAGGAAATTTTGAAGTGCGCCCAGGTGCTTTTCTCCTGTTGTTTGTCAAAAACTCCCCTCAGCTTGAGCTGAAATCTTCAAGACTTGGGTCAGGAACAAAGGTTTTTTTTTTATTATAATTCTCAGTAAACCCATTAGATGATTGCATGACTTGATGCAGTTTGTTCAGAAAGCCAATGATAAATAGAATGCTGAGCATACTTCCGACATAAGTCATGACATGTGCTCAATCCATATGTACAAATATGTGGCCAAGTGCCAGAGGGGGAGTAGGTAGCCAGGAGGTGGCACTGTTCCATTTTTTGGAATATCTCATATCAAGGTGTTATTGCCTTTGCTGATGAAATAAGGTGGTTTGTACACTCTCCCAAAGTAACAGGATGTTAGATTGACTGTGGAATACAGATGTGGAATTACATCAGTGTTCAGTGAGAGTCAAGATTAATACGAAGACTTTGCTGTCATTCATAACCAGTATATAACCAGTATATCTATTCTGTGTACACCAATGTATTGTGTCTGTCTGTTTCCAATAGATTGCCCGTTTAAGGGAAGAAGGATCCAGGCAGCTTGAGGAGGAACAGCGACTCATCAGAGAGCAAATCCAGAGAGAAAGAGAAGAACAGCTGCAGCAAACAGGAGACTATTCTCAGCGAAGTACGTCCACTTCCAATATTTAGTCTTAGTCTGTTCTGCTCCACTCCAGGTTAACCAGACCACTTTAATGCAGTTGTGTTCTGCCTGGGTAAATCCAGTTTGAAACCCGAGTTGAGTGAACCCTCATGTTTCCCTACCATTATTCTATTAGTCTGACCACAGTGGTCACCCAGCACCCTGTGGTTCACCAAATATTATTCACATAAAACACAATGACAATAACTGAATGTATATTCAAATTTATGTTTTGCTTTAAGATACTTTTAAGAGCTCTATTTTGGTTGGACTTGGCAAGGTAACATAGGAATGCCAAGCATCACACATAACTGTCCGTCAAACTTTCAACCTCTATTTTTGCATTCAAGTCTTGGTGTCTCCATTCTTGGGAAAAACAAACATTTTAGCAAAACAAGGCTATGGAATTGAGGGGAATTAAACGGAAGTACTGGTTCTCGCCCCTTGTGGCTAGACAATTACTCATGCAGAGTCAGCATGTCTTATAAATCTCGTCTCTTTGCATGCAGTCAGCACTCCCCCGCATCATGCTCCGTCTGTTCCATTTCGAGAGGCACTTAGTGGATCATCAGACTCTAGCAAGAGCTATACATTTACCATGTGATGGTGAAGATAAAATTGCTAGTTATCTGCACGCGTCCCTAAACTACTATCTTGAGTGCTGTATTTCTTTCATTCAAAAAGTCAGTTTCTTTGTTTTTCACTTCACTATACATCTTTCATGTGTTTTCTTTCTCAGGCTCAGGAGCTAAGAGATGTTCCAACAGCAATGTGACCCCAAAACTGAAGGTGAGGCTTTAGCCTACAGAGTTTTCAGTGAGTTGTTGATATTGGAAGGGTTTGGAGGAATAGTAAAGGCAATAGAAAAGGAACTGCTACATCTGAATGAGAGCACAGGCTGAACCTCAGCAGGGATTCTGATAAAACCTTAGACATTTGTAATGTATTATTTGGAAACCACATATGCTGTCTCACCAGTGAGTGCACAGACCGCTGTAAAGACTGATCCTCCAGAGTAGGCCCGACATCGTCAGAAGACCTGTAACTATGCCAAAAAAAGGGCTTATTTTATTTTCTCCTGGAAATGGCCAAGCCTGAGCATATTAACAGACACTTGGGATGTTAGCTAATGTGTTTAGATATTAAATCTGGTTTTAAAATTTGATAGCCATCTAATGCAGAAGTATATTCCATGTTTGTGTGTCCAGTTAGAAACACAAACAACAGCTGTAGGACTGACAGCATCACGGGTTGTGTTCATAGACATGGGAACATTACTGCATGGCCACAGTAATTTTAAAACAGTATATAAAGTGTGTAATTATTGTTTGCAATATGGCTACATCAAACTGCATGATACTTTTACTTACACATCTAATCCTAATTATTTTATTCATAATGTATTGCCAAACATACACAATGTTCAGTAAAATTAACAATTTGATCTTCAAAATTTGTTCATTTACGTGCTGTCATTCCTTAAAGGAAAATTGAGCCACTTTTGATAGGACAGCTTTTTAAAATTTCAAGATTAAACACAGACAGAAGCGTTTGGGACTCCACTTTCACTCCATTTCTTTTCTGTCTGTATATGTAAACTAGGATCAATAGAAAACAGCAGTTTGTCAGGCCCAAAGTATGGGCATTACATCATACAAACATGTTTACATATTATTCTATGATTAATGGGTAAAAGGGTTATCAGTGGGTAGATGAGTCTGTTCTTGGAAGGAAAATGTACATTTTTAACCATAATTGCTGGTAAAAGACTTTGTAGAAATGGAAATTCCCTGAAATCCTGTTTCTCTGACAGCGAGCAGAGTGCTGGAGCTGAATCAACACGTAATGCTTGCAATTTATAATACTACTTCCAGCAGTTACTGTGATGTTGGCTAGACTTTGTTATGCTTTGTTCGTGGATATGAGAAGTTGCCCAATATCTCTTGTACACGATCTCACATAGATATTAGTATTTAGTGATAGGACTCCAGCCAAGTAAAAAAAAAAAAGGATGAATTATCTATCTGTCTTTGGTGGAAGCTGTAATATCAACAGCATTTGCACAATTTGCTAAATAACAAATCTAAGACAAATATAAAGTCTGAAGTAAAGAATTTGAAACATTCTTAAACAAGCAAATGAGTTTACTACGGTTACAAGACACGCCACATTTCAGAGGACTACTGCACTTTTTGGTCAGTGACCAGCTTTGGATTACTTTATTCTGTGAAGTGACAGTTAAGCAGGCGAGTCACCATGTGTTGCCTGGTCCATGGGTTCATGTTTTAAGTTGTGCCCTCTCTAGCTGTCTGGTATCCTCAGCATTAATGGAAATTGACTGCAGATCATTCAGTCATGCAATTGTATAATTTCTGAATGTCCTCCTGACTTACACTGGTCTCTCCTTTCTGTCTTCTTTCCCTTTACAGTTGAAGTGGAAGTGTAAGAAAGATGACGAGACGAATGGAGGCTATTCTCAGGACATACTTTTGAAACTTCTACTAAAGGTGAAAACCAAACAAGTGGTGTTAAAATGCTATGAGACGTGCTGATATATTATAGAGCACATACCATGTAGTATTGTACATCTAGCTGTATGGCATTGCAGGCATTTCTGTTAATTGTTCATTCAAATTTTGGATTTACACTAATTAATTAATCCACACATTAATTTTGCGTTAATAGTTGACTAGGTTAACAAAAAACCAAAAAGACTTTCCCATCTAGTTTTGTAAGCTATGCATTGCATGTCTTATCTCTCGATCCTTGCTATCCTGAAATAGAGCTCCACACTAACAAACCTGCCTGGAGAACCTGGCCATATTTGAGGTCTGCATGACATCAGTGCTGTAGATCGTTTTATTTTTTTCCCTTAAACAAGGCTCATTAAGTTTTGTTGCAGTGAAAGTGCTGAGGGCAATGTTGCAGTGCCCTTTTAAAGCCACACACACCACTGTTTGTGCCCCGCTTACAAGTTGATTAAGCAGTGCCAAGGGAGGCATTAGGAAATGTGCTCTTCTCATGCAACCTAGGACCACCTTATGTCATGATCCGTCACACGGGCATTTGGTGGGGCATAGGTTGGCCTGAAACTAGGATAGGGCAAGTGTCATTGACGTCAAGCCATTTGGAAAAAGGCATTTGAATTTCCCCTCACCAGGCACTCAATCAATATGGTCAAGGCAGGAGAGTTGTCAGAGTACATACTGGAAAAAAATTGTGCTCCTTTTTTAAATTCTTAAGCAGAGGAGTCAATTTTAGGAAAAAATTGTTTGAGATGGCAAGCTCCAGTGAGTGACAGTTAATGGTTTGGGCAACAAGAAAAAACCACTGCTATGTGGGAAAGCAAGTATGGTATGCGTATACTTGTGCATGTGTACGTGTGTGGACTTGTGTATTTTGGCTGCCTAAAATAATATATCTTCATTTAAGGGAGGAAAAAAAAACTTGTTAAGATATTTATGTGTTATGAAACAGAGGCCTTTTGAGAGTCTCTTTTGTCACTGTTGGCTTACTCTGCAATGTCCTTAGTAAGCATAAGCATTCCTGGACTTTCATGTTCCCAGAATTCTACATTTTCGCACAATGAGATTCTCAAAGGTTGTGTACCAGAAGGCTGCAGTTATAGGTGATACAAACCCCAGAGGAAGAAAAACAACTTTTGCTCTGCTAATACCTGCATTTAACAGAAATCTTGAGTTTAGTAATTCCCTACTAAGATGTGTTTTTAACCCTGCTCCTCACTCCAGGTCTCTTGGACAGGGGTCAGGAAATAATAGAGTTGCTCTTCGCTCTGCTCACCTTTTTGGCCAGCTTTTCCCTCTTGTTCTAATGTTTGGCAGAGAGCTGGATGAGAGACAAATCTAATTTCAACATTCATGCCAAAAACATTATTAAGTAAATGTTGTCAATATACAAGGAGTAGCGTAAATGATGACATCCAGTTTTGCTTCTTGTCTCTTTTGAGAAATCACAGAGATCTTGCTTTTGTACATGATGTTACTAGAATGTTCATTGCAGTATTAGTGGCTCAATTCCAAGCATATGAACCCTATCATTAGAGATGTAATAACCAAACACATATTGAATCCTGACTTTTTTTCCAGAAGTCTGTTATATTCACCAGTGTTTTGAACTTTTGAATCTACATATGCTTTGTGTTTTCATGGTTTTGGTTTGTTCTGTGAAAGGAAATACTAATTTGTATGTTCTGCATACTCTTCCTCCAGTTGACTGTTCTTTTATTCTCCCATTTCTTACCTCTAGTATGGGGACGTTTTAAATGTGATTGTGTCGAGTAAGAAGAAAGGAAGTGCTGTGGTTGAATTTGCAACTGTTAGAGCAGCTGTAAGTATCAAACTCATCTGCAGTCCATGTCCTCATTCTGTTTATTCAGTCATGCAAATCTTCTCCCAAGCAAACATAGAACCACATTTGTTTACCACTCAACTTGCCTCGAAGTCTCAGGTCACCTGCTGAGTTAGATTATTATTAAGAATGATATGTGTCATAGGCGTCCCAGCCTCAAGACAGTCTCAGTGACTAAACTGGTGTTTTAGTCATTTTGTAATGTAGAAATTTCTGTACTGATGGAAACAATTGGACAGAAGGACTTAAGCTCTCTTATTGTTCACCACTGTCTGCATCCTCAGGCCCTATGTCTTGCTGGTGTACATTTCTCTTGTGGTTTCCTCAGCACAATATGTGGTTTTCCTCCAAGGGAATTTGTCTGCCATTTTACTGTGACCTGGGCACAGTGTGTGTCTCTTCCTGTCCATCTCTAAGTTCAAGCTTTGGTCTAGGTATTGGTTGGTCAGTTACAATCCACCTTTGTCCATGTCTGCATGTGTTCATATATGCGCTATATTAACTGTCACTGTAGAAAAAACAGGTATGAAATTGATAACTTTAACAGATAGAAAATGAATGTTTCTTCTTATAATTGTTGTTTTGTTCTTGTATAAGCTACACCACTGATTATCTTGTGTGTTTAGGAGCTGGCGGCTAAGAATGAACGTGGTCTGAGTGGAAACCCGTTGAAGATTTCCTGGCTTGAAGGACAACCTGAGGTTGTTGCTCCAGCATCTCAGCCTGGCCAATTTATGTCTTCACAGGTATTGGTATGATCTAAAAATGCAATATTGTCCTTGTAATTTTCTCTCTATGTATATAAACCTTCTGAGGTTTCATTTTTCTATTAGCTGTGTGAATATTGCCCCACTGGCTGCACTTTTCCTCATCTGGCCCAGAACAATGTGTTTGGTTAAATGGACCTCAGTTTATTTGCTTTGCAGTGGTGAGGCACTGGCCCAAAACCCTTATGGGCCACTGAATTTATGTGCCTGACCTGGGAGACCCCAGGAATGCTGCATGCAGACAACCTAGTGCAATAATGGTAGCCTGGCACGTGAGATGGTTTAAATTCCCTCATTGGTTTCATACTGCTATTGATAATGAATTTTTCACATGCAAAAATATTTTTAAGACAAATATTTGCTGCTGACAACTAGAATTAGAATCACTGAATTTCCTTAAAGATTTGTGTTTACTCTTATATTTGGAAATCACAGTAGTCTATATTGGAATCTCTACTTTTTAATGAAATTTTCATGCCTAATAGTTTGTCTTTCATTGTCAGCACATTATCTCCATTCCCCAAGTTTAACTAATTTCAGCTATATTTACTGAAAATATGCCGTTTTTTTTCTTTATCATTACATTAGTATGTTTATATTGCCTCTCATTCTGTATGTTTTCCTATCCTCATATGATCTTTACGTGTGATCAGATAATTAAATTCCCTCACAGTTTCTGTGTGGGTCTCCACTGCTGCTGCTGAACTGGATTTCACCCCTCAATCCTGTGTGGTGTCTCAGACCCCTTGTCAAGGCTAGCATGTGAGACTCAGTCTGCACAATGGGACTCGTCACACTAATCTCGTTAAATGTTATTATGGTAACCTGGTTTGCCTTAGAGATGTTCAGAGTTGATTGTTTTTTTTCTGTCCTGCACCTAAGAATGAAAACATTGATATGGTGGGGTAATTTTCACATTAGCCCTCAGTGAGAATACTCTTCACTTAGGAGGCCCCTCAAGACATAATTACTGAACCAGTGTAGATATTAATAATGTTGATTCACATCTGGATTGGTGTCAGTGGACATGGGTACAGCTGAGAGAGTGTGAGAGGTAAAGGAGGCCAGAGCTTTGGAGGTCCCTCTTCTATGACTCCCTTCTGAAATCTAAAAATCTGATCCCTCTTGGGTTGTCTAACCCATCATCGCTCCTGCGCACCAGCCCCCTGCAATCACACTGGAGCAGTTTGGGTGAAGAATTCCTTCTTTAACATCATCAATCCAAACAGTGTTTAGAGAGTCTGGGTCTCACTACAGGGAGACGCACATGAATGACTTCAGCGTTGGCTTCAGTTCCAGGTCATCTGGGTGTGATAAATGAATCTGTGGCCAAAGTAAGGCACCAAATGGGGTGTAGGTCATAAATTCTCCCCTAACTGAGACCCCCAAAACTGCCCACCTCAGTGTTCAGAGATCTTGAAAATTACTTACTGTACTGTGATGTGATTTTCACTTATCTCACAGACAGACACAGAAAAGAACTGTTGGCTCTGTGTTTGTTCTGCAGTTCCAGAAAGCAGATGGGACATGATTTAAAATAGGCTCTTCTGCAGGCATACCCAGTTTTTCTTACCATGGATATTAAGTTTTTGTCTTTTTCAAAAGGGATAGAGTTTCAAATTCAAATTTTTTTCTTCTGTGTTTATATTTGGGCATTTTTTTAATATGTCATTCTGATAAGTGCAACAATTTCTTTCAGTATGATATTGTGCAAGACAGTGTAGGGCTCAGATACTGAACATGCACAGTAAGTGCAGTATCTTCTGAGAGCTGTAAGTGTGAGTTGCTGCATTGACCTAGGATTTCACATGTAGCCAACTATGTGGATTCCACAGAGTCTGACTTTGATTCATTCAAATATTCCTGCTCCCAGACCAGACACATGAAATCACTGACTGTGTTTTCTTACTAGAAGATGAAACGTTTCACTGTTTCTTGATTAATGGTTTATTGTGTATTATTTCAAGTGAATCTATCATAAAGGATTTAAAATTGGCTCTCCATGCCTGCTATTTCCATCTAGAGCTGGAGAGTTATCACCACCTTGTTACAAAATGAACCAAAAGGAGGATGTTTTATTTTTAATATTCTTGTTGATTAGTACCTAATATTGTGTCAGATTTGAATGGCTACTTTGATGAGTGTGAAGTCAAAATAAGTAAGTGGTTATTTATATGTGTAACAGGACTTATAGTATATAATAGTATAAAGAAAGAAGATAGTCCTATGTAGCTTTAAATACTTGCACATTATGACAAAATGAATTACCTGGTAAGATTATGTGGTCAGATTTTCATTGTGAGAGGGCTCAGTTGTTGTTGATATACTTGGTTTTGACAGGACACAGACAGTGTAAATAATATCAGTTTCAGAAAATCCCCTTTTGCGTGTGAACCCACATGAATTATGCAGTTTATTTCAGTAACATCAGGTTGTACTGGGAGATGCAATTATAGCTGAAGGACACATCTCTTATTGCCAAAACAGTATATTTAGGTTTTTTGTTAGTACCTGACAAAATAAATGACTCATAAAAGCTACTCTTTAATGAGATGACAGGGCTTGTTGGTATTCTGTATGACAGCAAGTTTAGGTTCTAGGAGGGATAGAAGTAGTACCAGATGTGATTGGATATTTCACAGCTTGGCCAGTTTGTGCAGCACAGACAAGATAATTTGTCTTCAATTACAGGCTCTTTCTTCTCACATCAGTCATGTGGCAAAACACTTGCTGAGCTTAGGTTTACGTGATTCTTACACAGAGACCTTGAAAGGATCAAGCAGCCAAGGTTATTATGGGTACATTTTCATAAAATGTGTCAGTGGTTTTCTTCATTAAGTCTGGATGACGTTCATGAAATGCCAACAATTTGTATTGGTTTCTGTTAATTTGCTTTTATAAGTACAAGTTTATACCCTTACATAGTAGCTCAATAATTTGTTTGCACAATGTCTGTCTGACATTATACAGTCAGGGGCCTGGGGAAGACAGTGGAACACTGTACAGTACAGTCTGTGTGACTGCTATGTGATAGCTCTGTCTCCTGATTATCATAAAGTAGCCAGCATACAGTGCCATTTGCCACTATTTACCGCCTTCCTGATTTTATTTATTTATTTGCATATTTGTCACTTAAATGATTCAGATCATCAAACCTATTTTAATGTTACACAAAGATAACCATAGTAAAAGTACAAAATTATTTAATTTATTAAGGGAAAAATGCTGTCCAGACCTGCCTGGCTCTATGTGAAAAAGTACACCTAAACCTAATAATAATTGCCACTCTTCGCAGCATAACTGCAATCAAGTATTTGCGATAACTGGCAGTAAGTCTTTTCACTTCACTGTAATTTTCGCCTACTCTTCCTTGCAGAATTAGTTACATTGGAGAGGTTTCCAGCATGAATTTGGTTTGGTAGGCTGGCTATGTGGTAAATGAAATTAAACTCAGCTTTCCGAAAAATATAGTTAATCACAGTTCATTCATGATTTAGCAAGAGGGTGGCAATTACTTTTCACATAGGCAGGTTTGAACAGCCTTTTTCCCCTTATGACTAAGATCATTATTTATTTAGTATTTACTCTGGTTTTTGTGTAATATTAAAAATAAGTTTGATTATCTGAATCACTTAAATGTGACAAATATGCAAATTAAAGAAAAAATCTAAAAGCTGGCAAAAGCATTCATAGCATTGAAAAATTTGACAAATTAAAGAGGCGCCCTCGTTATGTATGAAATGCCACCTTTTTGTGATATAGCTGGCCATGCCTAACAAATCTGCAGTTGCTTCAAAATGCAGTTTATTGTACTTTGCTATTTGTGACTATACATGAAATCTTCCTTAACATGCCTGTCTAATTTAGGAGACATGCTGCTCTGCCTTGAAATAATTGTGCTACTTGTCTAAGGCTATAATTTGTCAAAAAACTGCTAGACACAAGTGATAGACAAGTTTTATTGCCTCCACAGTAGCTTATGATGATGAAAAAGCCAAAGAAATGTCAGTTTATGAGGGTGTGTAAATAATCTTATGTGAGCTTGCTTTAAATGTTGACGCCCAACACTGCCATGCAAAAAACCACCAATGTTGGAATTTAAAAGATATTTTTCTTTACTTTCCAAAGTTATTTTTCAATGCAATAGTATTATTGCCACAACATATACAAGAAATTGGGTCAGTGATGTTGAGTGTAAATGGAAGTTGCCAAAACAGATATACAGTGAAGTTTCTGTTTGAGCATACATAGAATTCAAAATCTGTTGAAAGCAAGACACTTGTGGTTGGTATATTTGGCAGCATGACCCGTGGGGCACTTTGGAATTCAAATAGTTCTTATTTTACCCTATAGCCTTTCCTGACAATCCCACACCAAGCCTCAGACTGTCTTCCTCCTGGCCTGAGGACAACAAACCTAGATTGCCTACACATTTGTCGGTTTGACCATGCATGCTTCCACATACATATACATGGGCCAGTTTATGTGAGATACATGAACATGTATTTTTCTCATGTATTTGATCAGAAGGTTGTGTTTAAATCATCATCAGGACTTGTTCAGCTGTAATGGATGTTTCTGGTTCTCCTCCCTCGACACCTCCTGCATATGTGGAAGTATCACATAACCCTTTACCACTTTCCTTCTTGTGTGCCACTCACAATAGCATCAGACTCTGATTTACAGCTAAGAAAACAGCCTGCTCTGCCTTTTTTCTCCTGCTGAGGTCTTAGACCTGTGGCCTAACTTGGTCTGCAGCCCAACCTGCCACCACTGGTTGGCTTTTATTGCAAGCAGAGCTAAGTGTTTGTTTTCACTGCATTGCTTGGAATGACAGATGGGGGGTACCTTGGTCTACCTTTGAGTGGGGCCTCTGGGATGCGTGCAGAGGAAAAATTGCCTTTTGCACACAATAGTTTGGCAAGCATGTCAAGAGCCAAGACATCACAGCTCGAGGACCTTGGATTTCAGCCGCAGCTTTTCTTTTTTTTGTACACAACATTGTTAAGTCTTAACAGCCATCCTCAGTAGTGCAATTACAATTGCAAATGAGGAAAGTAAAGGAGGGTGAAAATATCCTGGAATAGCTTGGATTTTGGGTTTAATACTTCAATTATATCACTTTGTGTAGTTCTGAACTGCAATATATGTATTTTTTAACACATGCCGTGGACCACAGCGTAATATACACACAGTACCTGGTTCTTTATGCAGTAAGATGTCCATTTAGAGATTTACTTTTTATGATTCACAAATTAACATGTTTCACTGAAATGCTTAAAAAGGCAGAATCAGACTTTCTGACCTAGTTGTTTACCTTAATGAAATGTTGTCTCCATAGCTCATTTTTCACTGCACTGTACACAAAACAAAAACAGATATGTCCAGATTTATTAGAACAGTAACCCTTAGGATATTGATTTGTCCATAAAATCAATAAGTCCCCACAAGCTGTTCAAGATGGATGATCTAGTCAAGCCTTTCTCAAATGTTTGGTTACTATCTGTCTAGTTATGGAGTTTATCCATCACCTGAAGAACATCATCCAGTATTGATGGGCCCAGGTCGAGGCTAAAGGAAAAGCCATAGTCTTCCTCCTTTGTCTGTCCAGCCATTTTGCCACAGGTCCCTGCAGACACTTCATTCTGTTCTGTACTTACATTAGCCTGTCCATGGTTCAGTGGCAGATTAGAAGCAACATTATTCCCTGTTTGATACCCATCCTCCTTTTCTCTCTCTTCCTCTTCTCCATTGCTATCCAGCAGTGGCAAAGAGCTGCATTTCTTTCTCTTTTGAGAGATGTGCTGAGGGCTGACAGAGCAGTCATTGCTTTTTGAACCATCAGTCTCATCTGTGTTCAGACGAGGAGGCTTTGGTGGCGGAGAGCAGGCCATTAAGAGGTTCTGCTCACTCTGAGAGCTTTGTAAGAGCAGGTTGTGCCCCATCTTTAAGAAGGACAAGTCCCCAAAGCTGTCTCTATGGGCATCATTGCCAATATGTGAGATGTGGCGGAAATCAGCCAGTGGTAGGCTAATCATATTGACAGACAGCACTTCTCTGCGCTTGGAGATCCTACTGGGCCAACGGCCAGGGGACTGCTTTCTGTGAAAGGATGTTTTGAGTGGCATCTTGGGAGACCTGGTTGAGTGTTTTTATTTATCCGGTTTCTGTATCCCCACAGTCTTAGTTTCCTTTAAGAATTAATCCTTCAAAGTGCAGCATGTCACCTGCAACAAAACACAGGACAGGAGAGAATGATAACTGATGGTCTGATACCAGGCCTCCTGTAACCTTAAATTTTTTTTCTTTTTTTTTTCTTTCATATAATACATGTCTCCCTCTCATTATGCTGGAATATAGAGGATGTCTGTAATTGTGCTTGTCTTGTAGGTGAGCAACACATGTTAAGTATTGGATTGTAAAACACTGCTTGATGTGAATTGGCTGCTACTATTCAGAGATTGCACCTGCTCCACTTGATTTAGTTTAATGAAATTCAGCATTATTTGTCAGTAGAGGTGTTCCAGCAGTGATTTGAAGCTTTCATTCCTAAACATTTACTTTTGAATCTCTATTTTCTGTCAAATGCAGGTATTATCTGCTGCATATCCCTCAGAGGAAGCCTGTTAATCTATTCAAGACTTCCAGTAACAAAAACTACAAAATACAAATTTCATAATGGCGCTTATTACCTTGGAAGAGCATTGTATTTTTTCACATTTTGTTTTGAATAAATGTGAGATTTTACTGTGACTTCTGTTGGAAATCATGATGCTAAAATCTCTTTGGACAATGTTTTTAATTTTGATACAAATACAGTACCCTTGTCAGTTTATTTTGCAGTGGTGGAAGAGTTATGTATAGACATGAAATTTAGTACAAATAAATATTGCGTAAATAACACTATAGCCATTACATTTTCTAATTAAATTTTAACACATTTTGTGGATTGTATGTTATTAAAATTTCACTTCCACCAACAAAACTTAAAATAAACATTTGGTTAAAATACAACAATACCATAACACTTGAAATTTAAGTCAAACTTTAAGTGTTCCGTGACCTGTAATGATTCCATTGAGTAAAACAGAGTAGAGTTCATCAGCGCTGCCATGTCGATTAGATAATCTGCTTAGTGTCTGTGATTTTACGCTCTCCCAAACAGTTTAGCGCACATAAGATCTATGTTCGTGACTTGAAACACTCACTCTGTAAATTTGTAAGCCACTCCAGCAAACAGGTTTTGTTGGCCTGTAAAGGTTTTATCGGCACTTTAGTAGCAGCAGGAGATTGGAGAGCGTGGACACAACAGCATTCCTTTCCAAACATGTCAGTTTGGACAAGGAGGAGGTTTAGGATTACAGCCATGAGTATCATGTTTAGGAAACACTACATTGCCAAGTAAAAATTAAAGGAGCCCATTAAAACAGATGGACCAAGAACCACTTTGAGTGTTCTTCCTCTATATTGCCGTAAATTATCCATCTTAAAGGCAGGTGAGGAATTAGTGTTATGAAAACATCAGCCATTAAAAGCAACTGTTTTTAAGATTTTTCTTTTCATGCGGTTGTTGAGATAAATAAGAATAGAGAAGATAAAGATTGATTATTTCATTCTTACCTCCCCTGATGAGCAAACACAGGACAGTTCAGTCCCTTACACGCAAACACATCACACTGTTATGAAACTAGGCTGAATCTACCTGCGCTACCTGAGAAACTCTTCCCTTGACATGATGGGGCTTGTTCAGTAGTTTCAATGAAAACCTGATATTGCAGCCTTGAAACAGAGAAGCAGAGTGACTTAAAATCACCTTTTCTCCTCTACACTACATTTAACTGAAAAGAGACATTATCTTACCTTTATCCAAACTGCTAAATGGTTATTTTCAGATCTAAGACATTTTATCCTTTTTGCGCTAATCCTTCCCAGTGCAAACTCCGTCTTGCTTTTCACAATCCTACAGGTGTGTTGTTGCTGGTGAAGGTCTAATTTGCCTATGAGATAAGCAGGTGAGGTCATAGTACATTAGTATTAAGGATACAGGTGAAGGTTTTTGTCAGTCAGCTTTCCTTAGTTTATCTTTGCAGTCATAAAACTTTGAAATAATTGCCAGCCGTCAGGTGATATCATCCTGTATGTGGTATGAGTTGGCCCTTTAGTCATAGGTGTCGAAGTAAGTCCTGCTTGTCGTTTGGCTGCACCTATTATCTGTGGAAAATACAGCTGCTGCTAGTTTAATTCCCCGCAAATGCGGGCGAAACTATGGTGTCCAGCTCGTTTAAAGACATGAATGATGTGTCAGATATGTTTGAGAGGCTTAGTATTGAGAGGCACGCTAGTGAGTGTACAACAGGTTGCGTTAATGTTTGAGACTCATGGTTACTGAGGGGAGGGGTTAACAGATCTGTAATCTCCATGCCATTGTCCTTCTACTCTGCTGTTGTCCTGATTTCCTGCCAGCCGTTGACTTGTTTAAAGCCTTTGAGTCCACCCTGCTCTACAGGCCCTTCTGCCTGACTGAAAGCTTATAGCTTCTCTATGTAATCAAAGCAGAATATCACACTCAGACATGTATGAACAGGCACGCTGGTTTGCACAAGAAAGATGACTTGTTGCATTTCCAATTCTCACGCCTCCAACGTGTTGTCTTTGCTTTTGGAATGCTACAGCAATACAGTGATGGAAATAGTGTCTGAACAGCAATTTTTTTTTCTCTTTGGAATTTGTTTGTGTTAAAATTGGCACAAAGAATTTTGTCGTGCTGTCACAGTCAGTAATTATTACTTACTATGATCATTCCCTTTTGGTTTGATTTTACCAACTATTTAGCCTTCTTCAACCTGTGTCCCCATTTTTTAAAGAGAGTATAATAAAATAACCAGCAAGCCATCGTACTCTGATATTCTCCTCTGTCATATAATAAACACAGACAGTGGGACATAGCTATGAATCCCTTTGTCCACAGTTTTTTTTTTTTCCCTTCTTCGCCAAACATAAACATGCAGGGCGTGAAGGAAATGGACAATTAATTTTTCACTACTCCTCCAGTTCTTTTAAACTGATCCAATAAACAATAGGTGTGCTCCCCTGATCCGCTCCAAAAGTCTGTGAGACCAGACACAGTTACTCACGCAAATAAAATTAATTTACTCAAGACTGATACAGACCATTTTTGAACATTTCTCTCCTGAGAATCCTTCATCTTATTCCACCTACAACCACTTTCAAGCAGTTTTCATGCTAGTGGACAATCAGGGTGAAGAGCTAGTGTTGTCTGTGGTATTTGGCAATGATCCCAGCCCTGCTGTCTGACAAAGGTTGGGCTCTCTCTGGTAGTGTTGTCATGCTATGTAGCCTTTAGGCTGATGTGTTTAGTGCTGATGTGTTTAGTGGTGGCTGGATTTCTGTATAAACCTCTTTTCTAAGGCCTAACCATAGTGGGCAGTGTGGTTTGATGTAGCTATGCTGGGTCTGAAATCTGGGATGCTGCATGTTTTTGTTGTTGTAGGATAAAAACAGTTTCCAGATATTGCTTTGACTGGCGCTAGAAGGCCAAACTGAGGCTTTGGTGGATATTCTTTTGGTCCTTTGTTGTGTGTTCTCCAGCTTCCGCTGCATCAGGCTCCATATCCAGTCAGCATTTAGATTTGATTTACAGCAAGCACAGTTTGATGCCTTATATGACAAACATTTTTGGATGACAACAAACATATTGTTCTTTGCTTTTAGTATTAGCTATTCATGCTTTCCCAGTGATTGATAAGAAAAGCACTGCCAGTGTTTGATAAGCTAGACTGGACAGTCATTTCCTTGCTTGAAACTGGGCAGTCTGCTGTGTTTGTTTTTGAAAGAGTTTTTAGGAGCTACTGTTTGTAATGTCCTTTCATCAGTTGGTGAGAACATTGAAGTTTGCATTTGTCATCATCTAACTGTTGTCGTCAATGTTTGTATCCAAGGTTTTGACTCAACGATGAGTTTGTTTGAAGGTGATCCAACAGAATCTTTGTGGTTTGGCTGCCTAGGGGAAGTCCAGACAGACTGACACATGACACCAGAACTGATAACAATCAATGCCCAGGTATTATTGTAATCAAAGTAGTATGGTCATGTCAGGTCCATTCAGGAGCTGAATAGCCTGAATAATTAATTTTTTAATTGCTTGCTTTTTTGCCTTTTAGCACTGCCCTTTATTTACAGATGAATTAAGGTCATTGGTCTATTATAGACAATTAAAAAACAAAACAAAACAGAAAATCACATCTGTCAGCGGTATTTATAACACGTTTATAGTGGAATTCCTTTAGGTTATGGGTGAGAAATACTATAGGGCTGAAATGTTTTTAGTTAATATCTTGATTTGGTCCCCATATCCTGATATGTTATCCTGTCAACTGTGTAGTAAAGGCAAAATTCCCTCTCTAGAAAGTGATTAATGAAACTACACAATGGTAATTTGTTGCTGTAGAAATCTTGATATCTTGTTTGATATTTTTGTTGCACCCACAAATAATATACAGTGTTCTTTATATTTCGAGCTCTCTACTTAGTGGTTTAATAATGTACTATTCTTCCAGTGAACATGGGTGGTCACTGAAGGCTGAGAATAAACTGTTTCCTGGCACTGAATCATAAGTAATTATTAAATCATGGCTGTGATATTTTGATTACTTGGAGCACTGTGGATATGAAATAAACAATATTCAATTGGATATGTTGCACTAGCTGTTTGCTCTACACTACACAAACACTGCAGATAATGAACCATGTTAATATGGGAATACCTACATATAGTATGTTTAGAGCAAACTGACATTTGAAATATTTGCATTTGAAACTTTGATTTAATTTTTTCACTTCAACGCCTGACTATTTTTGTATTTTGGGCAACTTCACTGCATTTTAAATATATATAGTATATATATTAGTTTAAATTAGCATATATTTTGTAGAGGGCTTTCCCAGAAGGCTTGGATGTGAAATACATCATTTTGCTTCTACAGGAAAAACATGTCTTGGATATAAGACACAAAACCCCCACACCTCCCTATTATAGGATCTCAGATCATCCATCATAAAGAGAAATGCCAGGGCACTAGGAGTTCAGGGGTTTGCTGACATTTCTTTTTCACTGTTTATTTCTTTTGCTAAAGGCACTCTCTGTCTTCATTCAACAGATTTTCATTCAATCCCATACCATGATCGTGTACTACCACAAGCATACACTTTATATATAAACAGACACCTACTTATAGTGCATGGCAACTACATTTCACTCCCTGTCTGTCTTTTTTTCTTCACTTTAACTTTTACATGCTGAGTCTGCAGTTCAGGCACAGCTACTCTACTCAGTGTTCATCCAAATTTTATTATGTTGACATGGATGTTTAGAGGAAAAAAATAGCATTTTTACCTTTAACTAACAAGGTTTTTGTCACTGCTGTATAGATAGTTTGTAAAAATACATAAATACATGTCCTCCTTTTTTTTTTTCACCTAAACTTTTTGCTATGTTACCTGCAATAAGTTTCTTTCCCATTATAGTTTTAAGGGTGTCTATCAGTTCTGCAGCCTTCATATAAATACTTGATCTGTGTAATTGTGGTTGTCATAGTCAATAGTCAATAGATGGATTCACTACATCTGCTTTGTTTAAATACATGGCTCTTAATGCTCCATTCTGAAAACAGATATAAAAGGGTTAAACACAGGAAGTAGATTTGGGCCTTAATCTCTATGTAGTATTTGTTCTTCACTAACAAAAACAGTATAATAGGCCAGACTTTGGAGTTTTATGTCTGCTGTGTCTTATAATGAATGATGATAAATCCACTACCATTTACAAAGCTTAAGCTCTGTTCACAGTGGAATTTCACCTTGGCCCCAGTGTTGCATGTGCAGTACCCCTTCCCGCTGCCTGTTTGTTTGAGTTAGCAGGAGTGCTCGGGCACCCACACATTTGCACACACTCCCACACAAATGGTCTCCAAATAAGTATTCACCTCTCATAAATCACATCAGTAGTTTAGTGACACACATAGAAACACACTCTACGCTACCACACACACACTCCAGATAAATAGTTCCTTGATTAACTTCACCAGAGTACATTAGCGGCAGAAATGTTAGGCTGGACCACAGAGCAGGCTTGTTAAGAACAAGCCTTTCTTCTGTTGGCAGCAAAGTCTATAAAGTCACTTTTTGGCTCAGTCACCATCTAGGCAAGGGATATCTGATGGCTGATGGCGTTAATGAGTAATCCAGTTATCAAATACAGATTGGTTGCCTCTTGGGCTGCAAGTTTAATCGATGTTAATTGATTTCAACTAAATGGCTAAAAGACATTGCTTCTTACTTGAGGTTTTTCAATTGGAAAAAATCTGCCAAAAGGAACTGTTAAACTATATGTTCTGCAAGATGTGTTATCTTTAACTCTTAAAATCCAGTTAAAAACTTCAATGGCTTTCATTTTCATCAGGTTGTTATAGGTCGCATGTCTCGTCTTGTTGATCAGTTACTTTCAAATTTACATTGATGCTTTTAACAGCCTGGAAAATAAGGTTCAACCAAACAGTAAGATTTGATTCACAGATATGGAATCACCCCATGTTTTACAGACAGTATATAATGGAATGAGGAGGGAGTTTATTCTTTGAAATGACTTACACAATAGTAGCAGTGGATTTAATGTGTTTTTTACTTTATCCATATTTTGAGCAATAGTAGCACTCTCATCCTAAAGCTACCCTACTCTACATAGTTGCATATTTATCACATTTAGTGTACAAACATGTACTGTTTCAGTCACACAAACATGCATAAAAAATGGTGTTATGTGCAGCTCATCAGATAACTTGTGCCAGGGGAACACAGTGGCCACCTGTGCTGTGAGATGCCTCCTGTTGTGTGGGAAGGAGTGTGAGCGTGTGTGCTAGCTACATTGCCTGACTCACAGCACTGGTGGTAGTCATGATGTCATTACTGGCTTGAGGTCAGACTAGGGTGTGCTGTTTGGAGGAGTCGCCATGTGTTGATGCCACATACATCTTAAGCTTGTTTATGTGAATGCGTGTGTATGTGTATTTTACTACCATTCTACCTCTGTGGTTGCCTTCTCTGTCGGTTTTGTACGGGGGCCCATTGTTTGTGTTCTGTGGTTTCCTACTCACTCTGGGCCCCTGTGTTACTGCAACACACACACATGCATACATTCACACCAAGTTTTAGTTACTGAGTGATACACTGGCTAAACATGTACACTGTGAGTTAACACCCCAGGCAAGGAAACAGCCCTCATCCTGAGAAGAAATGCGTCACATTGCTCATAAAGCACCTGTTAATGATCAGAAATTCCCACTACATCATTATTGTGGTACAGCCCATGACCACACCAGGTACAGAATTGCTCAGACCAATTATGACTGTTCAGGTGTACTTCATCGTAGTGACCAGTAGAGGCCAGGCTGGAGTGCAGATACTGTATATTTGCTGAAAAGGAGGGAGCATTTTCACCAGATTGCTTGTATACTTGGTAGTGCTTTGTTTAATTTGAAGATGCAAGAGTTGTTTATTTACCTAATGGCGTTCGCGTGATATTTCATAGTTACGTGTCAGACAGGGGCTTGAGCTCACATTACTGGAATGATAATAGCAGCTTTCCTCAATCCAGGGGCGGGGTGGAGGTGGGGGTAACGGGGACTAACTTCGCCAACCCTCTCCTCTCTACTTCCACACTTACCCTCACCATGTGGATGCTGGAGTCCCCTTGATGTTTTCCAGATGCCTTAACTCTGAGAGTACATCGACAAAAACGTACCTCTCCTCTTCAAATGACTCTCTCTTAGTTCTTCATGCACACACTCGCTCTCTTCTGCAACTCACTGTCTTGTTAAAGAGACACTTTCTTGGCTCAGCAGACTTCCTGCATATAATCCAATAAAACAGTGGCTCCTTCTGTGGACATGCAACCCACCCCCAACTTCAAATGGTCTCAGAGAATACATTATTGTTTTTTTATGTATATAATTATGCAGGCACTGATTACCCTACTTTAATGTTTTAAAAACTGTCTCCACAAGTCTCAGTGTGCTAGCAGGTGTGTGGTATTTATGACTTATCATTGCATGTGTGTACAATGTTCTGTGTTGTGTCCTGTTCTTTAACCATTAGCCTCTCTCCACCCACCAAACTAAGCATTTTTCATCCATTTCATCATCTACGGCCCCCAAGGAAATCACACACGAAATATAAACCCCAGCTCTCATTTTGGGGTTTAATGATTGAGGCAGCAGATTTATCCTGGCACAGGTGTTCTGTGAACTCCTGTCTCATACATGTTCACCCTGCGCTTGTGCTGATGGTAACTGAGATGAGACCATCTATCTGAGTCCACCTCTCCTCTGCTCTGCACCCACTGGGTCTTGCTGTGAAAGAAAACGGACAGTGGATAGTTGCAGTGGTGTCATTTGCTCCTTGTTGCTATTCTCATGATATTACACAGGCAGCCTGTGTGATATCAGCCATATTAATATATAGATATTGTCACTCGACTGATTTTGTACATCAAAATCAGTTTACTTGTGAGGAATTATGTCAATGTCTGCAGTTGCAAAGGCAACGATATAATGTAATTAATGCAGATTATATGACTAAGTCATAAAGAAAAAAGAATCCCCTGATAAACATACCTACATTATAAATTTAAGGCGTGGTCTCTGGAAGATATTTACCTGGCATAGCGTGACTAATGAAAAGGTTCTACTGGTCACATTATGGAAAGTGTTACTCGTGACTTAAAGCTTTTGCTGTGTGGATTTTGACTAGTCCACCAACTTTATTGGTTTGCAAATCTGTTATAATGCAATAATTCTGCAGCTATAAATTTTGGTACATTGTGTAGTCAGTCATCATCATTAATCTTTCAGATCTTTTCCAAATTAAATGATTGTCTGTTCAGTAAAAAAAACAGTCTAAAACCCAATAATCAGTATTTTCTATTGCGAAATGAACAGAACAATCAGTAATCAAAATAATTGTTGAGGACTTTTGCAGTCACCACCCCCCATTTTTCAATATATAAAAACCTCAATGTGTTACCTGTTTAACATTGCATTGATCTTGTCTCCTGCAGGGCTGCCTGACAAATGAGAGGGATTATGAGAGCGTGGTGATGATGAGGATGAGGCAAGCTGCTGAGCGACAGAGACTCATAGAACAAATGCAGAGAGAAGACGAGGAAGACGCAGCTAGGTCATAGCACTGCAAGTCCAACCTGGTACCAGACTGTAACTATTTCAAGCTTTAGTTTCATAAAGCTTTTTATGTGTTTTGTTGTTATTTTTGTATGTAATACACTGTGTGGCAAAATAAATCTTTTTAATGACTAAAAATAATTTAAATCTCAAATCTGTTTTAGTAAGCCTGTTATGTCTTTCCTTTGATTAATATGTAGGCTGACTCAGAAAGTGAAGTACAGAACACGGAAGAAGTGTAGGCTCCAGCAAGACTGAGTATTAAGCTGTGTCGTCCCAGAGGTAGTATTGGCAACACTGACACTGCAGGGATGTATACTACTGTATTTTGTGAGACCCTGTTGTTTAAACAGATGGAAGTCAAGTCCAAAATAAAGACTATACACTGTCACTTAGCAGTATTACATTTATTGGCAAATTACTATGGGACTGTTAAGGCATCTAGTAAGTATTTAGTCCACTCTGTTGTGAAGAGCCAGATGAGTGCCTATGCAACACCACGTAATCAAAAAGTATAAAAATTAAATTAGTCTGTCGGCTATTGTTTGGTTAGCTGTGACAACATATTACGTCATTATTGTAGCCAAGTGAGTTTAATGAAAAAAATCTTTCTTCTTTTGTCGGCATACTTGTTCAGAAACTCTGTGAAATTAGTTGAGTGTTGCAGCAATCCAAACCGCAGACCCTGCGATGTGACTGTGTGGAAATCATTTCTCGTTGCCGCACGTGATGAAAAATGAACATACCCTAGAGGCCCTCCATTATAGATCTGGTGGTTTGGATGATTGCTCCCTTGGCTTTGTATACAATATATCCAAAGTCCTATTTCAGACCAAATAGGCCTTGTGGACTGCACAGTTTCAAGTCTTCACAATGCTGTTCATTCAGCTCCAGCAGTTTGTTTGTAGATGTGTGACTTAATATTTGTATGTAATCTCTACACTGCCCTACAAAAAACATCCCCAAAGTAAGGGATATCAGGGGTTCCTAATTCTAATATAAATCTCAAGGATCAGAAAATGATTAAAAATAAGCATTAAAAATGTTTGCCTATATTTACTTTTTGTTGTCAAGTAATGGACACTACAGCACTCAGAATTTAATAGGAGAAGGATTAAACATGCTTTGTTTGAACTGCTCATAACTGATGACCACACTTGTTATTACAGGAGCCAAGTAGCCTGGCTTCATTTTAAAAAGTGGAGTGCCTAATATGACCCTCATTCCGTTATACCTAACTAAATACTGTTGCATGCAATGGACAGTATGTAATGTTTTTATTTATTTATTCTTTGTTTTGTTTTTTATTTTGTTTTTTGTTTTGTTTTTTTAACTAAAAATCTGCTTCAAAACTTATCCTAATATGGAAAAGAGTTGTTGAAGCCATTGGTGACACAGACTCAGACACAGAACAGCTCTGCCAGCAGTGCAGAGATGTTTGGTTTTAAAGCTTTTTGTGCAAGACTTAGCCTTCTAGCCAATCAGAAGTGCAATTATTTACATTTTATTTATTTTTTTGGAGTATTCTCACTATTTATGTTTTACGTAGAGTGTAGTAGAGCAGGAAGATGGAGGGATAGGTGGAGCAGATTTTGAGAAGTGCGCTCATTTCATCTCTTTCTGAGACTTGACATGAATGATTGGAAACATGTTATCTTACATCTAAAGAGAAATAATCCACATACAGTGCCAGCACCTTTAAAAGCTTACTAATCGACACACTTTTATCTAGTTTCTTGTTGTTTGACATGGGGATCGGGTTAGGCGCTGAACTACTTCCTGGCAGTGAGAGATGACTTTCTGTAGTCCTGTTGTCATCCAGTGATTGCCAGGTAGTCCGGCACATTGCCATACAATTGCATGGGGCTTGTCTTGGACTTGGCCACTGGATGCACTTTAATAGGACTTGACAGAGTCAAGCATTTTTTCCCCTGAAATTAACATTATCTTTCCTTTCATCCTTCTTCCTTTCTCCTTTAAAACAAACAACAAGGGAACTTGTTCAGATACAGTACTCAGATACTGGAAATGTTAATTTGGACAGTTTTAAGTTTTAAGTGAAACTTTACCTTTGAAGTGAAAGGGCTATATAACTAAGAGTTGCCAAAATGGCAGAAACAGATTTTCATTTGAGGTTATACTTGTTTTGGTAAAGAAAGATTATTCTATATGAGATTCAAAATTTATTTAAAAGGACTCGATGCAATGGAAACCCGAAGTGCACATCTGTCCGAGAGGACAAGTACATGTAGTTAAAGTGTCCACGTTGAGATACGGATGCTACTGAAATGTCTCCATCATTGAATAAAACGAGGGAACCAGTGTGCACAGACACTGTGTAGGAGAATTCATGGCCAGAGTTGCCACAAACAAACAAGCAAACAAACAAAAAAAATAAATTTGGCAAATAAGAAGAAAAGGTTGCAGTGAGCCACGATGTACAGTGGACTTTAGATGACTGAAAGCAATTGTTGTGGACTCATGAGTCCAAAGTTGGAGTGTTTGGTTCTAAGCAAAAAACATAGTAGACAGAACTCAGATGCAGAGCTCATAAAGAGATGACAGATGACTGCCTGAACACCATCAGTGAAGCATGAAGGTGGAAATGTGATGATTCAAGGATGCTTCACCACCACATAATAATGCATGTTCAGTAGACTTATAAAGGAACAACATTTTCTTGTTTTCCAGCTTAGATGTTAAACCTGCTATTATAGCACAAGCGTAAAAATAAAAGTGTAACTTGTAGACTTTTTTTCCCTCAAACATAAAATGGTTCACTT
This sequence comes from Helostoma temminkii, assembly GCA_900302695.1. Taxonomy (NCBI): domain Eukaryota; kingdom Metazoa; phylum Chordata; class Actinopteri; order Anabantiformes; family Helostomatidae; genus Helostoma; species Helostoma temminkii. The sequence goes on along the minus strand of OMLM01008985.1, from coordinate 17,402 downwards.
GTTGCTTTTGAAATCTATAATAAGCCGAGGAAGTAATACATGTTTTTTTTAAGTTGTACTAAAAAAAGGGTTTTGAAAATAGGAAAGGATCCATTACTTCCACAAATCAACCGTCATCTCAAATAAACTTCTCAAATAGGTAGTAAAGTGACTCAGATATCTGCTCAGCACCAAAGAGCACACATAAGAATTACCTGGTAGTGGGGACATTTGGCAGCTAAAGAGAGCATACTTGGCATGTTGGATGATAAATAACACAGCACCAAATGAATGTTTTGTTGCTCCCTGTCTTCTAGACATGTAAATAAGACATGTTATTTTACATGTCATATTGGCTTCATAAGGTGAGAATATTTACGGCCTCCTGTACTGCCACCATGTGGCTCTGATCCAGTCAGGGGAGAGCTACAGATATCAGTAGTTAACAGTGTAGCACAGTGATATACTTCTAGCTATGTTATTTATATATTTGTTATGCCCTGAAAAGGTCCATCTATGTGAGTGGAGTGGTGAGAGTTTCCGCTCCTTGCTCTGAGTGAACAACTCCACTAGCATCTTCAGTAGATGCACACATCAAAGGAATGAAGCCTAGTGAGGAAGAACAGTTTACTCTGTCCTTTCTTGTATGGGACATCTGTGTTGTTTGACCATTTAAAAACATTTTCTGTATAGAATACTGCATTATGATTTAATAATACTGCAGAAGATGATACACAGTATCTGAAGTAGGAATGTTTAGACTCATTCCTCTCCAAACTACACTGCGTGAATAACATATAGGTTATTGTTCATGAAAACTGTACAAATCAGCATTTGAAGATAAAGATTGTTGGTGAACTGAACTGTCAGTAAACAAGCAGGTAAATAGATTTTTGTTTCTAGGTTTTTATTTCACTTAATGTGCAATGATGTTTCAAGTGTTTGACTTGTAACATGTTGCTTTAAAGTATTCAAACTCATAATTGACATATATTTAAATGCAGTTAATTAAAATTATGATTAGACCAAGCTTCACTGACAGTGTCTTTATATCTAAGTTTAGGCCAGAAACAAATAAAACTTAAGTGTAAAATTCACATTTCAAATGTGCAAAATTTAAATGTAGCTGTGTCAGAGCTCTGTGAAGAAAACTGAGACTCACCTGTTCATCACCAGGAATCTTACAATAGATGAACGCTATATCACATACAAGCAAACTCTTACACTCATCCAGCAGCATTGTATTGCACGCTAATGTTACTGCTGCAGACAACCTGTCTCCTGTATGTTATCCGCAGCTTCCTGGCACCTACAAAGTATAGACGATGACCTGGACAGTTGCCATTTCCTCTTTTCTTTACATAATTTTCCCAGACAGTTACACAATCATCTTGTAATATATATGTAATTTTTAAATAAAATAATTGCAGAAACTATTTCATCTTTTAACATGTAGCTATATTTACACTATAATTAATTTATAAATTCCAAGGCTGTTAGCTCCTTATTCCCCCAAACTTAGCACTTTGTTACCATGTACCTATAAGTAAATATTTGTACATACAGTGCAGATACACCATTTTTACAAAAAGGTAACCTGTAAATTCAGCTGAATTACGCTATACATTGCAGGGTGTATTCTAAAGTTTGAAAAAACATAAAAGTCTAGCACTCACCTTGAGTGGGTTGGTCTCATCAGGTCCTTGAGTCCAGGGCTGCAGTACTCAAATCTGGACTTAAGTCAGTTTGTCTCTTGTCTCAGACTTGTTGGTATTTGACTCAGTCTTGGCCATTAGACACACAAAATGCTTTAATAGAAGTCCAGCATTTTTATCTTCCCTGAAATTAATTTCCTCCTTCCTTTTATCCTTCCCTCCTACTTCACAACAAACTTTAAAGGAAGTTGTTCAGATATATTATTCAGATATTTAAAATGTTAAGTCACAGTTCAGTTTTACCAAACTTTAACCCTTTACATCTGCTTGGCTGTTTGGGAGAGCGTTTTGGGTCCTTGTATTTATTTATTTTTTAAAATGTGCTAAACTTTATTGAGCCGTCTGTATCACTCAGTTGTGGTCGATTGTTGTTGTTATTTCGTAAAACAAATTTGACATGCAGAAAAACTGTCTCTATTGCTTTTTTCACTTTGAGGATGAAAAGGATGTATTTAAAGTAAATAGTATTACATAAGTTGACGCTACAATGTAGCTACTTTGCAGTTTTTCATCATCATAAATACACTACAACACCCTACTCTTGTCTTTGGAGAGTGTTGAATATAGCATTCAGTAAAATTGCTTCTAATGTGTTCTAACGTACTATCTCTGCCATCACATGCTATTTTGTAAATTATAATACAAACATAGACATAATATCTCTTGCATTTTCTCTAGTGTTTTTTAATTAATAATTTTTTTTACTTTAATCTCATTTAGACTTGGAATTGTGGAACTGCAAACTGAGACTTGACTTGCAATCAACTAGCCTGGACTTTGACCAAAGTTGTGTGTTTCACTTTCATATACATAATGGTTCATGCCACAGACTATAGACCATTTTACCATAAATTGAAGAACATTTCACTTGCTTTTGTTCTGTTCTGTGACACTTCAACATTTTTTCCAGAGTTAGGCTTATACTATTTGGAGGTGTTTCACAATAGGCTTATGTAACACCTAGAAGATACTCTGTACTGCTCATTTATGCTCTCTGAAAAGACACGCTACCACTCTGTAACCCACATTAAGTCAGACTTTACAGTGCCAGACTGTTGTGGTCTCCCTGAGTTTTGTAACACGGTCCTCTCTGCCTGTGGAACATCTATCCATCCAAATAGACTTACTTTCCTGTCCTTTGGGGGACTATGGTGTAATTGTGTGTCTGTATTTGTGGGCCTGTGTGGCAGTGCTTTCTCTTGTCATTGTGTTATTTAGGAGCCACATGGCAGCTCTCCAGCATCCAACCCAGTCATCTATCTCCCTGCCACTTCTGCTCTGCCTTGCTGTGGCTGTGTTACACAATGTCCAGCTGTGGAGCGGAGCAGAGTGGTGTGGTGGGAGACATCTGCTCCTCTCCTCCTGCAAAATCCCCTCATCACATGGTTTTGTTTATGCGTAGCCTTTTTCATATCCCGACAATGTGAAAAAAAGCCCAGAAACACACTAATTCTGTCCAAATGACAACAGAGGAAATACAATTACAGGAAACATATTCACCACTAACTCTGGCCTGAGCCCATGGTGGCTTGTGCTGCATGCAAACTAGGATGGGAAGATGAGCTTGTTGTATGCTATGTCCTATGATCATTAAAACAGAGCCTTGGAATCATACTATCCTCTTTGTTTTCATGCTGTCACGTACATTATGTGCACAGGCAGTAACTGGAATATCTTTGGTCAGAGAACAGGGCAGACAGACCAGCACATTTTGATGTTTAGTGTGGAGGTGGAAGCTAAGTCATGTGTGAGGCAGCAGATCTGGTAAGGGTTCGGCTGTGAGCAGTCTGGCAAAGTTTCTGGTTTGTGGCTTAGTGATCTGGGCTGGCCCCAGACATGCACTGGCAAACCTGGGGCAATAATGAAACCACCCACAGTTTAGGCACTCAACAGCAGACTCCTGCACTCCATGTGTCTGCTGTATTAGTGTGTGTGTACTGTACCACAGAGCTGTGAGGGCTCACAAAATGAACACATTTGTAATTTTTACATGTGATTTTTGACAAGTTTCTGTTTAGTTGATTATTAGACATCTATCTACAGTATATGCGTTCATATACTGTATTTTGTCTTTGGTAAATTTGAGGGACTGCAAATTTCGTCTGTTGTAAATTTGAAGGACTGCAAATTGTTTTCTTTTATTAATAAATACACAGGCAATCAATATAATTCCATAATTTAATCATAAGCATATGACTTACAAAAACATCTTTGAACATGTAAGTACAAACACATCTTGGGCAGATGAAAGAGAGAACTGGATAAGTCCTGTGAACATGCTGAATTAAGTTCTATGATCAAATGACATATTAACAGCTAAACTGGCCCTCAGCTGGCTCTTAACTTGGTTTACCACTTTGAAATGCCAAACAATATGAGCAAAGGGTCTCTTAAAATATTTGTAACGTAGTATTCCGCTGAAATTGGTGACCTATTACCTGCTCATGCTATTCTGAAACCTTAACATCTGTGATAATCTCAACTGAAAAACTTTATCTTCCATTGACAAAAGTCTAATTTTGTAGCTGTCACATGCAGACCTGAGAACCAAAGTAAAGAAAAGCTGACAAAGCTTTTCTGTATGATTATTCCTGATGATGATTTGCTCCGTGGGAAGTCACTCTGTGTCCTTGTGGAGGCACCACACCAGGGTCTGTCCCACTCCCGTCATCGTCAGCACGCGGAAGCCAATCTTCTCCAGTTTGTCTAGCACCAGGCGAGGTGGGTCGTCCACATGGTACTCGGAACTAAACGAGTATAAACATAATGTAGTTCTGCTTTCCACAGATGTGGGATTTCTCTTTCTTTCAGTAAACATGGAAAGGAGAATGCTGTTAATTGTTCTGGTGCTTGTTCACTTCCTTCCACACCTTGGTTCATTTCCCAGCAGCATTTGAATCATATTGCCAATGACAACACTTCCCTGATCTGTATTCCATCAGCTTGAATGGTTTATTCTAAATCTGCAAAGCAGCAGCCTTCCTCAACCACATTGGATTTTTTTTTCCCCTCCGTGTGACCTAATCTCAGCTGTCATCAATATGTACATGGATCTGCCTGAATGGGGAAAATACACCACTGCTATGTCCCTAAATGCAAAAATGTGGTAGGGTGTGACCACATATACAGTACACCTGTAGGGCAATTCTCCATGCATGTGGAACTCTATGCTAGATTTTTTTTTTTTGTTTCCATTGATGTGTTTTCTGTTAGTTGCTGCGCAACGATGGGGACACTTTCCCTAAAATGGTCAAGTCAAATTTTTCATCCTGTGAGAGACATTTGTGTTGGTGTGGATGATGCCTGGGACCAAACTATGCCCCCAGATCTCTTTCTCTAGTTTACTTTCAGTCTTTAGGTGTTTAAATAATGTGGCAGGTAGCCTTTTAGTATCCATCTGCTACAATAATTCATGTTTTTGGAATACTCACAAATTGTTTCCTAGCATGGTTGTTTTCCTCGCGCCCAGATAATTCATGACAACTGGATCAGAGTATTCATCTCCTACATTTGTTGGTCCACTCTCCTGAAAGACAGCAATAAAGTGCGTACTATAACGTACTATAAGGTCATTATTTGTACAACTATGTCTGCATTAGACAGGCTACACCTGTAGCCCTCTGGCAGGTGCGGATCATTATACTGTATCCAGTCCTGTATCTGGACAAGTCAGTATAGATGATCCAATACCCAGGGGCTACAGAATTAAGTTGCTGGAGTTGTGCGCGTTTTTATGCGCTTCTTGGTGCGCATGCAATGAACATGCGCACAAAGAGGCCAACCAGCAATAAAAGAAAAATACAAACGAGCAGTGTGCGGAAGCAGTACATTGTTTAGTTCCAGCATGCTGTATATGGTCACCATATTATAGGCCACAGCATAAATATAATCTTCAAGCTGCTTAGTTGTATGCGCAATGTTGCGCAGCCAAATAAATCCCTGAAACTCGAGTGCGCCGCCTCTTCCTCCTCCTTCTAAAAACAGGACACCAGTAGTTTACAGATACAGGATACACACCAGTCGGATCTGCGTGCTGATCAGCATGTAAGGCATCCCAGCTTCTTGGCGTTGGACCGCTACTCCCCTGGGAATGACTGAGGAGGTTTCTTCAGAGACGCGACTGCCCCCTCTCCAACTTGCTTTTCTGCTGACAGCTCTTTGCGGAATGCGGAAACACCCACCAAGACGGACCAATCACAACTCTGTCTTTAGTATCTGTCAACAGCGCTGTCTGCTCTGCACAGCGTCTTACTCAACTGTGATCAGTGGTTTGTTGACATGAGAAATATTACACGGAGAAGGGACAATTGCTCTGAACACAGACATGTATTATCATTCTGCTGTGATTAATCACTGTATCCACGCTTTTAGATTTATGATTCCTGCACTGCAGAAATACACATTTTTGAAACAACACAATTTTGTCCACTCTGTCCACAGTTTTACAAGGATTCATTTAATACATTTATTAATACAATTTAACTAAAATTATGCATGTTTGCTTGCATGTGTTTTTTTTGTACCTACACTATCTGGCTCTCTAATTTCCTCACCAGAGGTTTATTAATTTCCTCCTGACCATAGTCATAATAATTTTCCATCAGTCATCTGACTAAGAGGGAAATAGACCAAAGGGAAACAACAATGGCGGGGATTTTGATAAAATCAGCAATATGAATGTAATGTCCCACTGGTGCAACAGGAGCATGACGATCACTGAGTCAGACTGTCGTTATGCTCAGTGAGAAGAGTAATTCACAGTCTGATCTCTGATATTGTGATAGTAGCTAGACATGAATCAAAGCAAACCACAGCTCATTCAGACATGCTATCATTTTGATAATACACATTTATACTGGGAATATACTTGGTTGCTCATCTTGGATTTGTTCACCACACTTTTCACATTAGTTAAACATTTTCACATATATCAATAACAACTGTCCTTTCTCCAATTTCCCATCAGCAGCCACTTTGTTGACTGACAGACTATGTTTAGTCTTTAAAATGAATGAACTCCCAGCTTTATTGTTATTGCTGTGAAAAAAAAGGGAGTTAGTGAGCACTTTCTATTTTTTCATGTGTTATCTGTCTGCATTAACCTGAGACCAACTTCAGGAAAGAAAACAGGAAAGCAGCAGGGTTGTCATCAAGGCCTCAAAAACAAACCAGAGACCCCTCTTTTGCCAAAAAGCACACTCGCTTCAAACATGTTCCTACTCAATCCACTTCCTTTTCTCCTGCAGCGTCTTCGCCGCTGGTTCATCTGCTGCTGGTTATTGGGGTCCAGGGTCACAGTTTCTATGACCTGTGGTGACAGTGGAGTGTGGCTGGTGGGTCCAGAGGAAGCAGTTTGATCTTTGATGAGGCCTTTGCCTTCACCTTCTCAGATGTATAGCCTGCTACGGCAACATCTCTATGAAAGGTTATTTCATCAGATTGATTTAATTATATTCCATTTATAGTAACACATTTAATGTAATGAAATATATTTAATATAATAAAAATATTTGTATGTCTAATACTGTTTAATTCGGAATGCCTCACACATCCCACACACAACCTTGTCTGACAGATTTACTTGCTGTGAATTTGTGTGGGTGAAGACCTACACTGAATAGCTGCACTGCTGAAGCAGTCGCTTTAAATCACTGAGTTGAAAGTGAAAAGGAAGGAATTATACATACATACATTATACAGACGGTCTGCAGATATGATGATTTACGGTAACTGTAGGTTAGAGTGATATTTCAGAGAGTTTTTAACTGTGGGAGACCAAAGAAAATAGGCAGGTCTCTGATAGGTTGGTGTTAGGGTTACAATCCATACAGTTTTACATCTGCTTAATTGTGACGGATCACTGTATTGTTGATTTGTGTATTAAGTTTTGAGACTTTTAAATTAGTGAGCATATACATCTGTGTGTCTGCAACTGCCTGTGCAGTCTGGTTTCCCTCTGAGGAGCTTCACAATCCCTCCTCTGCAAAGAGATACATCACTGACCTGCTTTTCTTTGCTGTTTTTTCGATTACAACCAGCAGCTTACATAAAGTGTCTCCAAGCTGCAAAGATCTTATCCAGCTGCTTAAGCAGGGTTAAAATCTCCTTTCTTCTTCCTCTCTTTGTCTATTCTGTTCACCTTACTTCATCTCGCGTCTTATGTTTTCATGCTGGGCTCACTGGTAGATGATACTGCTGACTTTGGAGATTACACAACACAACAGTATCGCTGTGAAGCATTTTGAGGCTGTCACCAGGCTAACATTTGGTTGAGAAACATCAGGATGCATTGTAGTGCTTGTGTGGACTGTGGGGTTTGTTTCTCTCAGTGATTAAGAATAATGTCAGAAATTTGGAAGGATGTGGTATCACACCTCGATCCAGAGGTTTCTGTTGTGCAAGAAGCATTTCTCTATGGGCTACCACAAATGAGACTGATTGGGCTTAACTGATGCATAATAGACACTTTTAAAGGGGGATTTAAGGGGGCTTGAATGTGTCAGCTATATAACCTAGTTTGTTGGTCTGCTTATGTCATTCTTGCATGTGCTGCATCCTAGTTTGACCACAGTAATTGACATTCAGTGTAGAAGTAATTATCACCACTTAGTTATAAAAAGCTGACTTGGGATACTTTAGTGACACAACAGTTAGGTTTTTTGTTTTAGCCAGATTGTACTGAAAATCCAGGGACAGCTGTTTTTCAGTGGCTTACTTTTCACTCACTTATGACTGCACAAAACAACATGAACTTTTTCACAAAATGTTGAATTAAATTAAACATTTGTTGTCCCAACATTAAGTATTATATCAAACTTCTGCTTTTTTTCTTTTATTGAAATGAACACTTTGTTTAACATTAGTTTTTTGATGGATAAAAAAAGTTCTCATGAAATTAGCTAGGCTTCCTAAAAATCTCAATTATTCATTTTTAAAGAATCTAGCCCGACCATCACATTAATCTTATTTCTTCTCATTACCAGATCATAAAATTGTTTATTTCCACACTTCCCTCCCCAAAGTCAGCAATTTGGCTGAATGTCCAAATGGGGAATTATGAAAACTTATAATGATAATAAACTTTCATCTTATTTTCACTGACTGAGATTAAAATTTAGGACTTTATATTAACTTATCTAAAGAATTAAAATGCTCTTTGTAAACAAATATATTTCAGGGGTTCACCTGTTTTAGGTGTAGCTACTGTAGAACATGTGTTCTAATCAGAGGCAGTTTGCATTGGTAGACATGCAGCTGAATTCTGATGCGCAGTAATATGATATCTTGGTGGCATATTAAAGTACAGAATTTTGTAAAGGCCTGAACTTAAGCCACAATATGCAACTTTAGGTAAGCATACTAGTGTTAGCATAAGACCTCCTCTAATCCTCCCCTCTGCTCATCCCTGCCTTTCCTTGCACTGCTACTGTACTGTTCCTCTGTGCTTTATCCATCTCTTACATATTTAGTCATTTTTACGACAAACAAACAGCTACAAAATCATTCAAGTAGATATTATAAAAAATACCTTGTCTTATATGATTGGTTTACCAGGATTCTCTAGAAAAAAACACTGAGTTTAAATGATTGGATGGAAGGAGAGGAATGACACTGTGGATGCATACTGCCAGGACTCAGTCACATTATGATTCCCATCAGGCCTGTGGTTATTATCATTTTTTTATTATATGTTTCAGCATGTGGTTGTTGTTTATGAACAAGTCTGGCAGAGGTAATCCGCTCAGTGTATCACCGCAACTCATGGTTGCTTCTAGAAAAGCAGCTATGACAGTGAGCTTGGCAGAGGTGAAGTTTGACTTTATTTAATGCAAAACAACAACAACAACAACAACAACAACATGTCTGTTCTCGTAGTTGCTCATTATTACAGCAACTACAAGAACTTTAAGAGAGAAAGATGTTTTTCTGGTGAAAGCCAACACGTTCTTAGCAACTGTAAAGCATTATGTCTTGTATGTTATGAAGACATTTTGAGAAGCTGTTGCTTGAGCGTATCACTTTATGCCATCAGCAGACCTTTCTCCCCATCCTCATAGAGGATGACTTCTGGTGGGCATTGTTGCCATCGTTAGAGTCCATCACTGTATAATGCTGAACTTTACCCAGTGTGAAGGCTGTAGTGTTTTAGGACTGCGTGTGTATCAGCTACCGACGCAGACATTACGCCGTGCTATTGAAATCGCAAGATGATTTGCCACTAATAAATCATCAGATCCTAGAAATGAAGAGCCCCAACTGAATGTCTGTTACAAATCTAGCTGAGGAAGACTTTTATGAGCGTAATACCCAGATGCATAGTAGTTTTTAATTCTGCGACCAACAGTCAATCACATGGAAGACGAAGGCTTCAATGGCTGTGGCCCTAGCGTGCCCGACAACAAAAGAGGAAATAAAGTGACAGATGATGAGAGAAAATTATGTGACAATGATGTCATGGTACTGCAGACTCTGATTAAGACCATATGTCTTCTGGGGTTTCCTTGCTGTGCTTCATGATCCTAGATCCTTCACATCAGAAAGAAAAGGGATTTTCTGACTAAAAGTGATTGAAAGTACAGGTGACGCATACAAATTATGTGTAAACAATATTACAAACCTCTGACACATCAGTGGGAACAAGTTGAGTTAGAAACAAACTATCAGCAGAATCACTGCAAAACACCACTTAAACGCAGAATGACAATAAATCACTATCTGACAGTGTTATTTTATTGTCTTGTTGTGACAAATGACAAGTAAATTACCATCTTGGGTCTGAATCCATGAAGGAAATGTATCCATTTAACACATTTTTGAGGTACTGAAATACTTTAAGATCTAAGCGATTATTGAGAGTAACTCAGTGGAAATTCTTGGAAGGACATATGTACTCAAACACACGGACTGTTATGGTTTAGAAGATGATAGATGAAGCTGAGGGCCGAAAGTCAAATTCTTAAATGTAGTGTGGTTGGAATGGTTACTGTGTCCCAGACCAATAACTCACTGACACTTATCTAATTCATAATTTGCTGCTTTATTACAAGCTTCAACTGAAGCATGAGATCACTGGTGAGACGTCGACACACACACACAATTATAAGCTCTGTACTATTTATGTTTGCATTTTCACTCTGTTTCTCTTTATCTCTCACTCTCACTTTATTAAACAGAGTGGGAGGCAGAGCACTGAGGATTAACATATTATCCAGACGTCTCTTTCTTATCTCTGCTTGTTCCCTTCTTGGTTTTCACTCCTTCTCCTTCCTCCTACCTCCAACCGCTTCTAGGAAAACTCTGAGTCATCTTCAGCACTCCTCTGTTTAGGCCACATTATGTTCCACCTAAATCAAATTCTACTTGTCTCCCATCAGCACTCACATTGGTGGGTCAGGATGTCATGATGGAACTACACTCATAGATGTACACTTATGAGTTATGAGTGTGGAGCTTTTGGAGAATTATAGTTAGAGGATGTTAAAATGAACCTTTGCCTCAGACAACTGGGACAGATATTTGCCAATTTAGAATTTAGAGACCAAAATCACAATGGCACCAAGAGACATACATCATTTTGAAAGTTATTATATTATAGCAGAGCGTATATTCCTCCATTTAAACGTGTAAGCACGTAAATCTCAATATTGGGAGATCAGTGATTTTAAGCTATCGAAATGTGGTTTAATATTGAAAAAAAAAATGTGCAATCGCATCACTGCATTATTCATCAGATCTACTTAGCAAGCGCAGCTGTTTAGCATTGCACTGTTGTCTCTTCTACACCCAGACACTGGGGATCACAGAGGTAAAAGGTCAAAAATTTCAGCAGGAACCTGACTTTAAATGGAATGCAGCGCTGTGTTCAAGTATGTAGTTTGTAATGCCAAGTTAACAGACCAAGACATAGATTTTTCTTATGCCAGGTAAGGTTAGAGGTGTACTGTGGAATGCAACAAAAACCCAAGTACACAGTGAAAAGTAAAAGCAGCTGATACTTGATTAATAAGGAAATAGGAGAACAATAGGGCAAATGCAACTGTAGATGTAGTCATTGGTTATAATTTTATTAGGTATTTCAAATTTAATTCTAAATGAAGCCACAGTAAACTCATCTGAACTGTACTGTGTTGGCTGTGTGCAGAGACAAGATACTGACTAACAAAAATGTGTTCTAGATGACCTCAGTAAGATTAGTACATTGCATTATTCTCTTTCGTGCTGAGTGGTCCTGTGGTGTTCCAGGAAAGATGAGCTTGTCTGGGACCAGTTGTGCTGTTGACTCAACGCCACAGAGGCTCCCCTTTCCCCCTCTTCATCACTCTGTATACTCCCTCAGCCTCCTTCATTCCAGGCTTCTTCACCTCCTGCTTCGTCCTCAGCTTCCCTGCTTGTATCCGTCGCTGCCATTTCAAATCGCCCTTTCCCATCACGGACCCTCACAGGCTGCTTCCCATCTTCCTTTTTGTCTCAGTGCACACTCCAAATGCACCAGCCTGGGGTGAGTGGCTGCTTCTTATTCCATGTGAGAGTGATCCCAACTGGGCCACAGCCTAATGAATCATTTCCTCCAAGATACAGTGAGAAAATCACTTTCAGAGTTTGCAGTCAGCAATCGATGCAGCGTGAAGCTCATATGCCCTCTCCTCTCTGTGGTGGAGCCACGTGCAGTTTGTATACTTGTGTGCATACAACCAGGCACACACGCACAGAGACCAACACTGATGGCTGTTGAGTGTCTCTGTTTTACAGGCAGCTTCTTAGTCTCCATGAAGCCACAAACTTGATTAAAATGGTTTTAACCAAATTAACATATGGATATCAGATGTTGTGCCCTCTGTCTTATTGTACTGTCTTTTCTGTGCTTTCCCTTCCATGAAAACCTGGATACATATAAAACAGTCAAAACACACTGCCACTCATTACACTGTCTACTATATGGACTGTATATCTTCATGCAGTCTCACAAAAGTTTAACTTTGACTCCTACAACCTGACACACGCACAGATCCATACTGTACACAGTCTGCTCTCTGTCACGTACCATCTCCCTGTGGGTTTCTGGACCTCCCTGCTGCTCAAGCTGTGTGACTTGGCAGTACATACCGCAGAAAACATAGCAACCAGGAGGTCACCGATTGTGTACGTGTATATATGAGAAAGAGGCAGCAGTAGAAATTCCCTGTACAGTATACACTATGTTTGCACACGTGGGTGTGCGGTATGTTTGTGCATGTTAGGCACCATTAAACAGGTGGCTCCATATCGCTGCACAACCAGAACCTGATCCCCTCCTCAGAGGAAACAACAAAACCCCAGATTCCCTCCTGTGGCATTTGTCTATCCTTGTCATGTCAATCCTGCATATACTTTATTTGAACTCCCTCTTTTCAGGCTTTGGCTTCCCCTCATGGGATGTTTGGCTTGGCCACTCTCCCAGATTAGTACATATTCTGTCCCCCAGTCAACATTGCTGTTTGGGAGGGCTATTTTTCTTCATACATGTTCATTGTTCCCCCTGAAGTTCCTCCATTTACTCCCCCTTGTCCTCCGTGTACCACTCCATTAAACAAAGGTCTTTGGCAGCAAACAAAACAGTCAGAAAAAGAACATGCCACATGGAAACCTTTATCTGTTTTCCCCCCAACACTTATCTAAAAGAGATGTCACAAGCTTATCCAAAAAATTGGGCAAGAGTTGTCTTTCTTCCCACATCTTGGAAACATATATTTAGTACTTTTCTAAAGATATGCTTCTGTTTTGTTATGTCTCAAAAAAACATATAAAATACAAGCTAATGCTAGATAATCGCAGACAATATTTTCACTGCAAGCTATTTCACCACATCATATGGCATGTAGCAACTACAAGTGGTATCCAAGGGATTTTGACTTTCAGGCCAAATGCAAAGAAATTGCCAACAAAAGTCTCTCTGGCTGTGTTGCCAGATTCTTGAAAACCACAGAGAGTTTTTTGCTCGTTCACCATTTTTATACTACCAAGGTGGAATATGGCTGAAGATTTTCTGCTATTCTCTCAAGTGAGTCACTTCCTTGTCCTGTTTCACAAACTTCTGCCTAATCAATCAACAGTTTTGGCTGCATGGATTCTTTTTGCTGCTCTTGTGTTAAAATGTTTCTACATCAAGTGATAAATGTCCTTGGCCTTTATGGTATTCAATCAATCCAGATCAGTCATTTCCTCAGTGTGAGTGAACCATTTCCCATGTGTGTTGTAGTTGGCATGCTGAGAAACAAGCTCTGCTTACATCTAATTTGCACTCTGACAAATTAACACTCCTTGTGCTAAACAAATGTCTTCCTTATTTCCAATCACAGCATGAATGAGCATGATTCCCAGAAATGTACTGGTCTCAGGATGATGCTGGCTCTGCTTGCACTTCATTCTTTTCTTGGGATTTTTTATCTTTTTATTGACAGAGTGAGCTATGATTGATGTCATATGAGGTCTCTAATTCTAAGAATTGTAAAGGCAAAGCAAGGTGTCTAGTTTGCTCAGGTCTAATGTAATTTTACCATCATTATTTGACAACTTGCAGAAGTGTCATGGATATAAACTAAAGTCATGTGTATCCGTCCTAAATAAAATCTGAAAATTGCAAAGGAAAGAATAATCAGTGAAATTTTTTATTTGTTGAAAGAGTTGTACATAGTATACTATTTGTATTTGTTGTACAAATCACATTTGCAGAAAAGATTTTTTGAAAAAAATAAAACTTCTGTGATTTTTTAATTTGCTCAAACCTTTATTTAAAATTACAAGTTACAGATCAGGGCTGCAGCCATGCCAGTCAAGCACACACTCACAGAATGAGGTCTGGGATTGTCTGCCTGGGAAAGATATTGCTTCAACGGCAGCACAGTATGTCTCTCTAAAATCCCAATACACACTTCTGTGTCGATTCACACATATGCACATATGCAAGTCACCCATACTGTGGACACTTCCTCTCAAAAAGTTTGGCAAGTGTTTTTAGTCTCATTTTGTCTTATTTTGAGTGACTTGCAGTCACCAAACTCTGGATTTGCTTATACAGTTTTTACTGAACAATACAAAAAAGAAAACTGACATTGTTGTTGCACTTCAAGGTTCATGTGAATTGACAAAACATACATTTTAGATTTTACTGCATTTTAGATAATGTCTAAACTTTTATGCAAATGGGGTTTGTATTTGTCATGTCTGGAAATGGAGATGTTGTCACACAAGACACCAATTAGCCAGTTCTTGACACGCGTGTGGAAGAGAGCATGATAAAGTGTTTCATGAAAGTTGATTTTTAATAGGGCCACAGGATAATGGTTAACATCACTGTCGTGATACTAAAACCACTATGTGACCACACACGCTTTATGAGTCATATCTGCTACTACCAGGAAAACTGATGGGACAAAAGCTAGAGGCGATTTTTATGACAAATATATGTAGTTCTTGCAATATTTTTATACTTATTTTTGTATCTGACCTTCTGCATTAAATTGTAACTGTACTTTCCCTTTAATTAAAGTAACAAATCTCTCTCTCTGAGCAATTCCAAGCACGTTTTCCCCCTAACATTTCAGCTCTCTTGATTGGTTGAAGGGGAAAAGAACTTTTCTGTCATCATCATTACATTTACATCATCTATTACATGTATGTCATTTTTTAAACATTTACTAGACAGTATGGTGAATATTTACTAATTCAATGTTAACGTTTTATTTAGAGTTTGTACAAACATTAACGACTACATGAATATCTGAATAAAGCCTTCCAACTTTCATGACTATGGTGACATTTACTACAACTATTTAATGTATCTAGAGAATAAATTTTATGACCTGTGGTTATTGCCTGACTTTTCATATTGCTTCATCATCAGTTAAAATATCAATTTGTCTATCAAATCCCTGCAAACTTGACCACAAAAGTGAACCTTAGCTGGATTTTGTGTGTATTTCTTATGCCAAAATGTGCCAACAGTGAACAGCGTCATACCTGTATCATTGTGAATGAATTATATTAACATGTTATTAGCATTTAGCATCCTCAGGGGTCCCTAAGAAATGCTTGAAAATCATAAAGCTCAGTCAAAACGTACAAAGACAATCCAAAAGACTGCAAGGAGGTGCAAAAAAACTACAAAGCAAAACAAAACGACCACAAAGATGCAAATTGACTATAAAGGGACAATCAATATTGTTTATTGACACAAAACAACTAGTGATGCAAAACAACCACAATAGATGGAAAACAACAACAGACTGGAAAACAGCTGAAAGGAGAAAAACCAACAGAGGAAATGAGAAAAGTGAGAGTGAACCCAAAGGTAAATCTCTAGACATGAAATCAAAGAGTTGAGGGAGAGGGGTGGTCATTTTCGGTTGATTCTTCTTCTCTTGTTCATTTTTCCCTTCTACATTGTGTATAGCCATTTGAGCCATTGTTGATAAAGCATATTGATTATTGCAGCTTTAATATTAAATAAACTGCATGTTAAATAAAATAAATAAATGCACCTAGATAAATGTGAGTGGTGATGTGTCATGTGTGGCTGAGTTTTTAAAGGTTTGATTCTACAACACAAGTCCTTCACTTTACATAATAGAACTGGATAAGACTACAGTGTACTTTCTCCTGCCTGTCATTACTCTGCCTGTGACGTACTGTATGTTAAACTTTTCCCTTGCCGTATGTTGTGAAATGAAGAGTAGGTGTAATGTTGGTCTGGGCCAAATAAAACCGAAGCCATGAAATATGAATAATGGAATTCATTTTTGTCAGTTTTTGTGTAGTGTGCACCGGGGAGCGTTTTCTCAGCTGGTCCACTCGATACAAGCAGAACTATCTTTGCCTTGGATTGAAATACAGATGTATCCATTTCATCAGTGAAAACTCCTGCTTCAGTATCAAGTGTGTGTGATCAACTACGTGTTACCTATCCTAAGCACATAGGCAAATGTCAAGTCTGCATACAACTCCATTATATTGATTTGCATTATAGTTTGTCCTATCATGGTGGTCAGATTTGTGAGTTCTCATTGAATGTAAAGGTTTTTACAATTTATAGACAAGATATTATGCTGAACTGATTATAGGTTAGGGCTAGATGATCATTTAGAGGCAACAGTGATGGGGTTGCAGGACATCTGGATTTCTCATTGCAACACATACTCAAGACCATAATGACATTTATGCGTAGTAGTTTTTCTTTCTCAATTTGTGGGATGATCACATTTCCCAGGAAGAATATAACTAATATTCTCTAAAATTAGAAAGTCTTGTCATTATTTTGAAAAGTGGGTCGCTCAGGGATTATGGTTTGGAACACAGTTATAACTAGAATTGAATAAAAGTTAGGATAAGGATTACTTAGAGCATTTCATTGTTATGATTACAATTAGTGCCAGGGGTTACAGAGTGAGCATAAATGAATTTCCTGTCCCCACAAGTATTTGTGCAAGTCCATCTGCATGCCGATATTTGTATTCATTATATTTGAACTGTGTTAAAGGCATTGGCTGGCTTTTTAAAAGTGCAATATTGGACTGTTTCTGGGTGTTTTCAAACATTGTCAAGTCCAGATGCTTGACAGCCCATGTAATTCCCAATTCCCAACCTAACAACAATAAATGCAATAAGTGATCTGCTCCACTGTGTACATAGTAACCTATCTCAGAGAACACACATTGCCTCTCAAACTGGCACCCC
>OMLM01008984.1:0-26318 GCA_900302695.1 Helostoma temminkii | reverse complement strand
TGTGTGTGTCCATACATGTGGGTGATTTATGAGCCTGTGTTGTGCCCTTTAGGTCAGCCTAAGTCATGAGTCACGTCTGGTTTGGAGTGTCGGGCAAAGATCTAGGTCTCCTCCGAACAACAGAGTGTGTGTACAAGGGTGTGTGCTGTGTTGGTATCATCTGGGTACATATTTATGAGCCCAGTTTCATGATTGTTTTCACCTTTATATAAACTAGTGTATCTGTGTGGAATACATAAATAAACAAATAAATAAATACACCATAAATGTACAAAGTTGCTCATAAGACGTTTTATTAATTACTACCTCAATTTGATGCATTTTTGCAAAATTCTGCCATTACAAACCAAGAGAAGTCAATGGAATAAAAATGAAGCTTGAATGAAGCTAAAATGTCTAGAATGTTTGTAAAAAAAATCTTTAGGTGTATGGCTATGGTATACACTTGTTAATGTCAATTGTTAACTTACTGTTGGTCAAGAGGAGTTTGAGACATCAAGCGTTATCTTTGACCTGATCAGAATCTTAACACATTTTTTCCACTCTGTTAAAGAATAGCAACTTTATTGTCTTTGCTTTATCAGGTTTTACTTGAGCCTTGAATGTATTAAATAGTTGTTTTCATAAAAAGAAAAGCAGATTTAAAACGTTGAATTGCATTCATTAAAAAAAGAACTACAGGTATTAGGTCCACAAGCTAAACAGACTAATCCAGTTTAATCTTAAATGGTTATAATGGATATACTGGGTGATAATATCGCCTTCACAGTATGAGTGAAGTAAAATAAAACACTATGTTCATATCAATACAACTGATGTGTTTGATAACAAATTACAAGTAAGTACTGATTTGAGTGTTAAACAATCATTGACCACATAGTTGAAAGTAAACCTCATGTTCATTCACACATGTTGTGACTGTGTGTTTAATGCTTTGCTTTTTATTTGTGTGTTGCAGGTTACAGCGCGGTTGCCTTCGATGGAGCTGGTAATTACAGCCACACTCCTACACACCACAGCTCACAGTTTTCCAACCACTCCTTCAAACATGAAGACGCGTTAACTCAGCAGAATACGATGGGTGAGTGTGTATACACCAACATGATATGGTTTCAGTCTCTGACCATGTTTGACACACGTACTATCTTCCTGAAATATTTTCCAAATGTCTGGGATGATTTTTCTCTCGGTGAATATTTTTTTGTCAGACATAATTCTTTGCTTCTTGTCACCAACAAACTGCAAAAACAGCAAAGTTGAGAAAAGAGCTGAGGCCAACAATCTGTGTAACAGATAGAAAGGTTGTTTGTACCTGCTTAAACTGACCTGCAGAATATTAAATACTAGTTCACTATAACATTGGCTAATGTTCAGCAAATGTGAGTGTAAAACTATTTTTCTCAGCTTTCTAATTGATTGTAACTATTTAAGAAAAGCTCAGATGGTAGTTATACTACTCTGCTAAGCTAGTTAGCATTAGCATGACTTGTACTGCTTCTATCATTGTTGGATGATGGTTATTTTTT
The DNA here is from genome assembly GCA_900302695.1 of Helostoma temminkii. Lineage (NCBI taxonomy): Eukaryota > Metazoa > Chordata > Actinopteri > Anabantiformes > Helostomatidae > Helostoma > Helostoma temminkii. Next base: position 24,792 of record OMLM01008984.1, on the reverse strand, counting down.
ATGAATTATTATGACATTACTGGTTTGTCAAAATTATCTGTATTTTTTCCAAAAAGATAATTTAAAGGCAAAAATACACAATTAGGATGCTAATTTTGTAAGCTAATACTAGCTTGTGGTTTTCTCATGAGCTGGCTTACACTTGATTCTTGCTTTAGCTATCTACTGTAGTTTTTACTGAATTTACACATTTATATGGTGTAAACCTTAGAACAGTATAGGGGATAGCAGTAGCTAAGTTGGTGGAGGGGTCACCAGCTGACTCTAGATTCATGGCCTCCTCATGGCCTCTTGTTAAAGTGTACCCTGATAAGACACTAAACACCCATGCTGCCCCAAAACCCTGAGCCACTGAGACTGCACAAGCAACTATTTGTAACAAATAATGTGCAAGCCATGATTTGCTGTGTAAGACAAAAATAAAAAACAAACAAAAAAACAAAAAGAATGTACTGATAAAATGCTTCTTTGTTACATTTATTTCAATATAATGCATAACTGTTGTTTAAAAAAATCTATTTCATATGTATTTAAAGCCACTGTCTGAGTGCACAGCTGCGTCTGTATGGCAGCTCCGTGGCCCTCACCCAGGGAGTGTCTTGTCCGTAATTTTGACATATCCACAGTGACCTCGCCTGTCAGAGATATAAATCAGCCATATCCTGATTTACTAACTCCCTTGTTTCCTCCATTCTTTCATCCACCCACCTATCTTTTTTAACCGTACCTCTGTGCATGTTATTGGTAAATATTTAAATGTGTGTGTTTTATGAAGCCGCCGCTGTAAATTTGTGCTGAATTTTACGGCAAAGATAACTGGGAGATTGGGAGCTGAGAGGGATTTTGGAATGTGGAAAAATGTCGAGGGAGCAATTCACTAAAGAGCTGCGTAGAAAGAGAAACAAAAAGCCAAGGGTCTTTATTTGTAGATGAACTTAGAAAAAATGGAGAAAAATGAGAGACGGCCAAAGATTGCAGAGTTCAAAAGATATTAGGAGGAAGTTTTAAATTCAACATTTCCTCTGACTGAGTCATGGATGAGTTAAACTTCATCTTCAGACTTTATGGGTGCATCTAGAGATACAGATACATCTGCAGATATTTATGTTGTAGCCTAATTTGGCGTGTGTCTGTGCACCGTAGGTGAGCAGCAGTATCCTGTACCTCCTCCTGTCTATGGGTGTCACACATCTTCAGACAGCTGTACAGGCAGCCAGGCTCTGCTGCTGAGAAACCCATACAACAGGTAATACACACACAAACCCACAGCTGATGTACATGCACATGCTCTCTACAAAATCTATTTTTATAACGAACAAACAACTAAAACTGGATTTTTTTTGGAACCATTGTTGGTTGTTCCGGGTCAAACAGCAGTAATTCAGTAAAAGGTTGCAGGATGCAGTTTTGAGCAGGATGTTCACCTGCAGACAGGTCTGTCTGCCACTCTGGTTTCCCTTCTGTTGTGTTATACTTCCTCTGGATGTTTTTTTTTGTTATGCTAATTATAATTTGAGAAGTGAAGTGTTTTCTCCTTGACGTGAAGAAGTTTGCATTTTTCATGTTGTGTATCTTCTGATTAGAAGCTTTCCAATGCACACTGCACCTACAAAAGTCATGGTGCCACTGAAGGAAGTACAGTAACAGTGGCAGGAAGTTCTGGAGTTCACAAAAGTATTTTGTGTTATTTTTTGGGGGGTTATATTTTTAATTTGCTTCTTGGCCATGTGACAAGCCTTGAAAAGAAATCCATTGAATTTTCAATCATTTGAGCAAAAAGTCCTTTCCAGATCTTTGATAAGGAGAATAGCACAACAATGTTCAGGCTTTTGGATCAATAGTTTTTATGTTAAGGAATATTAATTGTTTTAATAAACCGGTGAAAAAACAGGAACTGAAAACTGCTTGTCATATTGTTGAATTACATAAAGCCGTGCTCCATTAGATAAATGACCTGTAGGAACCCTACATGTCAGAAATGTTTCCACTCAAGAAAGTGCTGAGAGAAAACCACAGCTATAACCAAGATTCTTTTTTTTTTTGCAAACAAACAGCTCCATTGATGGGTCACTCTGTTCTTGACATTTGTTTGGCTAATGTTTGTAACATTTAATTGTAGGTTTTATTCACAGCAGACAGTTTGACTTGTCATTGCAGGAAAGGCACAGGTGTTCCTGATTATAGTAATGGTGGCTCTGTTCTAGTAAGCCATGACAAACAGTGAGTCACTATGTACAATGCTGGGAGTAGAATAAAAAAGATACTGTTTTAATATCCTCATACATCTGTGCCACTGAAATGTTTTAGGATGCTGTTTTCACTTCCAGCCACACCCTGTCTTAACCTTTATCAACCTCTCTTTTCCTCCCTACTCCTCCCACACACCACAAGTTCCCTAAAAGTTTGTCTAAAAGTTTCTAAAAATTATCAACACTTTGTGTGTCACTTCCCTGTTTTAGGAAGACATGGACAAAATACTGTGCAACTCATATTATTAATGCTCAGCTGCTGAAGAGCCACTGAGCACCTACCTGAGCTCCGTCATTCAGCCATGTTGTACACTGATCTGAAAATGAACACTGGTCAGTCCTATTATCAGTGTGAGGCAGGATATCTTAAATCACACTCTGATATAAATACCAAATATAATAACACTGCAAAGTATGTCACCTATAACCTGTCTGGGATAAATTGCAACATCTCCAGCTCTATTACACTGAACATGTTTGTGCCTTTCAGAAACAAATAAGTTAATGTGGTACAGGTTTTAGTAAACCTGCTCTGAATTAAATAAAGCAGACATTTAAAGTAGGTACGCTCGCTGTACAAACTGTTTGTTTGTTTCTAAATGAAACATTCCTCACATGCCATCGTGTTTTCCATTGATAAAGGACTGAAGGAATCCTCTGGAAATAAAACCACACATGGATGGATACTAAAGTTTCAGTGTGTGTGTGTGTGTGTGTGTGTGTGTGTGTGTGTGTGTGTGAGAGAGAGAGAGAGAGAGAGAGAGGGAGAAACAGAGATGTGGTCCCTCGGTCTGAGGGTCTTCTTTGTCATAAACATAACTGATATCTGCTCAACACACATACACACAGAGTACAAGCATAGAAACACACACTTGGCTGGGAAGGCTCATATGAGTTGAGTGAGTTGTCTAATCTTGCAGCCTGGTACCAAATGCACTGTATTTACTCTGTGGACCTTCAGCTTGGCCTGCTGGAACAGCATGAAACGAAAACATACTAAGGTCTTATTATTCCACAGACACACACACACACACGCACACACACACAATCACAGCTAACACACACTATGTCTTATCAGAGCAAGAAAGGGGCAACCGTGGCTCAGAAGTCACATATTGTGTTACACTTGCAAAGCGGATGTGACAGTTTCTCATGCAGTGGTGTCTGAAACAGTGATTCTGTTATTGGCTTTCACACAGTCCCTAAAACTTTACAATATGATGTGCTATTGATTGTGAAAGATCTACAGTACATTCTGTGAAATCTTGTGTTGAGAAATAGCCTTTAACTGATATTTTTTGTTTGTTTGGCACACAGTAACGAGCCACAGCCTCTCCTGTTTCCCAATAACCTGCTAATGTTGGAATCGTCAATAGTAGTGTGGAATATTTCTGGCTGTGTCCCATCGTCTTTGGGTGTGTTGAATAAAGGTTCAGGCAAACTCATAAATGACAGACCTTAGTTTTTATTGCATTTTAGAAAAAGTCCCAGCTTTTCTGTGAATGTGGTTTATAACTGTAGGAAAGATGTATCGCACCAAGAACTTCCATTAAATGAGTGAAATCATGGCTAAATCGGTGATGGGTTCCATCACTCAACAAAACAGAAGAAAAGCAGACACTTATTTATTTGAAAATGTCATGTATCAGTACTTTAAATCTTACGCTCAGCCTCCATTCCAACAATATTTCAGCAGAAATACCATTTGTGCTCTGTTGGCTTCATGCCCTCGCTGTACTGTAAAGTAATAGCTGCATAATGAGCAAGGTACCAGGCACCGCATCTACCCCGTCCAGGCTGCTGCAAGCCTGCAGGTGGTGTTAGGGGGTGATAGCTATAAATCCAAAGTGTGTGTGTCTGTGTGTGTGTGTGTGGTGTTTGCATGTATTTGTGGCAGTGCATTTAATCACATGGCAGGTGTGTTTAATCAAGGTTGGCTACAGAGACTTTAGCTTTCTTGGTGTCTGTATGAAGTGCATTCTTTAACATCAGCTCTATGTGTGTGTGTGTGTGTGTGTGTGTGTCTGTGTGTGTGTGTTAGTGTTCTTCTACTGAGGACAAGAAAAGGCAACAACCCTTTCGTGGTAAATGACAGTCCAGTACACAGCTCATGAGCTTCTCTTCTACGTTTTGTCTTTCCTCCACAGCGGAGAAAATTTATATCAAATGACCTCTCAGTTGGAGTGTGTGGCATGGAACCCTGTCAATACACTGGCATCCACCATAAAGAGGTAGGAACTGATCCATTGCTCTCTTTAACCAGCAGCAGTGAGTCAAGTGTATGCTGACAGTGGGAAACATGGAGAGTAGGATACATACTTGAGAGTGAACAGATCAAGAATGACAGGTTAAGTGCCTGAAACACTTCAGTTGGTTCAACCTTGTGGACTTCACTAAAGATGAACACTGAGCATATTTAATGCCACAAAATGTAACTTTTGAGAATCATGCCAGTGGAAGCATGTGCCTCAGAATCAATCCACTCTTCTTCCTCCAGCACTGCGTCTCCCTGCTCTGCCACACTCTGCCCAGGTCTTCAGGTATTTGTCTCCAGGAAATCACAGTAAATAAGAACAAACAGTACAAGTAAAGCAGAAATAATTCATCTTCTCTGATTGGTTAGAAGGTTTACCCTCATTCAAAACTTTTAGAAGGTAATATCTCTCCACTGCTGACAGGCTTATTTAAATAATAATAAATAATGTTCAATTGTATGAACAACTATGTAACAGTGGTAGAGGAAGTACTTGAAGCTTTGCTTTAGGTACCAGTACAACATTTCAGAAGTAGTTAATTAAACAAAAATCCTATAGTGAAAAATGTATTAAAATCACTGTATTGTGAAATAAAACACACAATCCTATTGTTAATTTTAATTAATTAAACACATTTAAATGTTGCAGCTGGTAAAGGTGCTTGTGTGTGTGTTCATTTCATAATGTAAATGTAGTTGAGTAAAAGTACAACAGTTCACTTTGAAAAAGTATACAGTAGTTATACTTATAAATAGTACAAGTGCCTCAAAATTGTACTTAGGCATAATACCTGACTACTACTTAACTATAACTATAACTATACTTAGTTGCATTCCACTTTCAAAAGCATCATATTCATTACATGAAAACAAAATGAAAGGTCAAAGTTTATCCTCTCTTTATCTTTGAATGTACATTATAATAGACCAGCACAGTATTTTAATAAGAGAACGTGTAGAACGTGTAGACGCTGGTACCAGACAGAAGGTCATAAGGATGCCAGAATGATCGTGAGTTATACACACGGTGGCCATGAATGTCACGTCAGTCTGGTAGTATTTGTTAAAATATCCTACTTGAACCAAAGAAATATGGATGACCTATCAGGCTGATGTGCAACAATAAAATCGAAATTTGTGTCCAGGTTTGGACTATTAAAATAATAGTCTTCATACTTGGAAGAATGCGAGAGTTTAGTGCTTAGTCTTAGCAAAATAGGGCGTGCAGGTTCATTTATTTATTCATTCAAGTTCTCCTGTCCATCTCCTTTTCACTCAAAATAGAACAGAAATACATTCCATCCAGAAGTATCAGCCGCCATTGTTCAAGTTAAAAGCCTTCAGCAGTATGTACTGTACTGTATGTCACTGTGACCTGAATAGCTGCACGCTGGTCAGCGTCTGTGTCAGCTCACAAATACCTCTCTGCTCCCAGCAAGCAGGCATTCATCATACTTGACAGATCGTATGTGTGTATGTTCTCTGTTGTGTGATAGAGATGTGAACTTGTACAAAGGGTGGTAGCAAGAAGGAATGTCTGTGTTTTTGGGGGAGCTGTTGCTGCATTGTGAAGAAATTGTATGCATGTATTCTGTATGTGCTCTCACTGGTGAAAAGTATACGGTGCTGTTTCATTTGCTCAAATCTGAAGAGTTGCTGTGTCTCTCAGTGGCTCATTATGTCTCTATCAGTACTTTCACTGTCAATGAGGGGAGGCAGCTGAAGGGTGAGGAGGTGTGAGGGAGTAATAAGGATGAGGAGGGAGAGAAAGGAAGGCAGCATAAGGATGAGGGAGTCAGCGGAGATAAAGAGGAACAGGGCGAGGAGTGGGAGATGAGGAAGAGGAAGTGTAGGGGAGTTGAGCTTAGAGAGGAAGAGCAGATAGGCCCATTTCTGATGTTAACACTAAACACTGAACCTCACACCACCTGCTGCAGAGGCTTTCCTGTGACTAGTAACACATGAGATTATTATATTATATTATTACATATATTCCTTGTGTAGCTTAATAAATTTAATTGACGCTTAGCTAAATCTCAATATCATAATACCCCAGTTTATAGTAGTATGCTATTATTAATGTTGCTTGATTATATACTTGCTCTTTCAGACTTTTAATGTATGTTTTCTTCAGTGGTATCAACTGTGTTGTATTCACTCAACTAGCAAGCATTCGAATACTACACATTTCAAAAATATTAACCAGTAAACAAGAGGCACTTCTTATTTGTATCATGAGGTTAAGACCACTGTCACATCTGAGGTGGAATATACAATTTGAAGCTAATGTTACATATTGCAGCTGGCTAGCTTAGCTTAGCCTGGTTTTGTGACAAAATCTACCTAGTAGCATGGCCAACGCTCTCAGATTTACATGGGATATATTGTTGAATGCTTATACTTTTTAAAAAATAAAATCAGCATTTTTTGAGTGAGTATTTTGAGTGTTTTCCATTTTCAATATGTCTTGTTTGCAGTTTGGGGTTAGCCGTCATACTAAAATGATTCATGAATGAATCAAGTAATGCATACAGCATTAAAGTATGATTAACAGTGTCTACCGCTGATGTACTGTAGTCTCAATGTCTCTACTCCCATACCAAGGAAAAGCGAGCCAGACAAAGAGCACCTTATGGCTGCTCAGCAGTATACTGTATATTCCATCAGAGGATGCAAACTCCCATCCTCCAAATTTGGTTAGACAGACTGAAATATAACACACTTCATAGACAAGAGCTTTCTGTTTCTCTGTGTGTTATCATAAGAAGATATGAGAGGAAACACGGGCAGCTGTGTCACACAGAGAAGCTTTTATTATTATCTGTTACATGCACAAAGGATTTATGTCATACAATGTGAAGAAATAATTCATCTAACTGATCAATTATCTGATTAAGAGGAAGCATTTTTAGCTGAAAACAAATCTGCTAACTTTAAATTCATGACTTTGCATTAACATAGGATGTTAAGTAATTTTCAAGCACAATATAAAACATTCCTTAGAATCATGGTGCTATCGCAACTAAAAATACTGCCTAGCGGCACACTAGCACTTCTTCTGTCTATATGTCAGCTAATACTGTATCAGAGCTTACTGTGTCCTAACAGTGCAGCTTCCAGGGCCAAATATTACACTAACACACGCACACACACACACACACAAAGAAAAATATCATCAAAAGTTACATCTCTACAGGCAAATCTTGAAAAGATTGGCTGGAGTTTTGCATTGTGGACTAAATGTGACAAGATGACTAAGGTGAATAATGACTCCTTTGCAACTCTGCTGTACCTCCACACAGCACGCTCTGTCAAACGTGCTTTATGTATTGTATATGCCAGTGTTTATTACACCGTATGGATTCATGACATTGAATCATTCTCTGCTTTACGTTCATGCTCTAAATGAAACCTTCCAGTACTGATGCAGTATTCTGGAGCTGAGTTTTTTTTTTAATAAAGGTGTTTTCTTTTGTGGGAGCAAACACGACTGTGTGGCACAGCTGTGTATTAATGTGTAAAACTGTATACAATAAATGAATTACAGTGTCAAACTCCTCAGTTTTTTTGTTGTAGGAGTCTGAATGAATCACTACCAACACTCTTCTCTGTTTCTGTGTTGGCAGCCATGCAGCAGGCTACGACAGTGACCCCAGCACCCCCATGGTGTACAGCTGCAGCACACAGTACCGCATACACACACACGGAGTCTTCAGAGGCATCCAGGTAGGAGTCACTCTGAAGATCATGATGTACACGCTTGGTTGAAAAGCAGCGGTCAGTTTAACCAACAGTGGAGGAGAGCACAGAAAAAAGAGCAGCGGTGGAGAGCCTGATGCAATGACAGGGCTATGTGAATAGGAAATCCTGACATGTAGCAGAGCCAAAGATTTTAAAAACACACACACATGAATGCCTACTCATGCACACATCCAGACAAACACATTGCAGACACACATGTTTTTTTAAAGACAGGTCCAAAAACCAAGAGGAATCTTTTTCCACAAGTCCATTAGGAGTGCAGACACAGACACACACTGGGTTACAACTGGTAAAGATACAGTTTCCATACAAGGATCAACATCTTAATAAATCATTCGATTTTAATTATTGTCTGTCAGTGGTTCTAAAGGACAGGGAGCAGAGATTCTCCAGACCTGCTCTTAGTCCACAGGAGGACTTTTTGAGATATTTCTTCTTTTTTCTGAGGCTTGTTTCATCATTCACCCTGCTCCTTTTCTGTCTTTTCTCCTTTTGTCTAAGAGCTATGGCTCAGTACAAAAAAATAAACAAACGCTCAGTTTTCTGCCTTTTAGACTATAATTTAAGAGCTGCTAAGCAATAGCAGATTGCTTTATATATTTTATAATAGCAATTACACTAATTCTCAGTTAATGCCAAAGGAAATATAGTTGACAGGTGCAGAATTTCATTCTTTGTTAACATTGGTTTATGAGTAATAAAACTTCTTATACGGTGGCTTGTGGAAAAGAGAATGATCAGGAATGACATAACAGAACACAGTTAATTATCACTTTGCCTTAACTCAGTCAGCTTTGTTTAACCTCTGTAATTAACCACCAGACATCACTCTTGATTATTGCAGACAAGCATGCTGGGCTACTTTACAATGTGTTTAATATTAATTAAATACTTAATTTCATCAAACACATGGGTAAGGTGTGTAGAATCTATAAATAAAAACAATTATTTAAGAAATGGTTAAGCTCCATATTATTCAATATTTTGCACCCATCTGTATTTTCAGAATGACACGTTTATCTTACTTTTTCATAATGTATGTTTTTTCTAATTCTACTTTATATTAGATTTCACAGTTTCATTTAAAGTCATTTTTCATGACAGTGGTGTTGTCATCTCCTCTCTTAATTAGCTACCAAATTGAATCACTTAATACCTGTTAAATGGAGTAATAGCAGTACCAGTGTTATTCTGAATAACACAAAATATTATTCAGGACACAGACACAGGACCTAACCAGTGGATGTAATTTGTGAACTGACTCAGAGATCACTTGGATGAAAATGAAATTGCTCACCTGATCTAGAAGTCAAAAAAGGCTTCCAGGTTTGTTTCCACATAGTGTTTCCCCCACTGGCCCCACCCATGTGTTCTGATCGTCCCTTTGACTTTACATATGACGTCAAAAAAATTCAACTTTCTGTGAGAGTTTACAAAAAAATGCTCATGGATAAGAAATTCATAATACAAAGTATAGAACAATCTTGTTTATAGTTCCTGGTGTCCTGTCAACAGTTTTATACACATATAACAGTGGTATGGTCAAACACTAATTTTTGCTAATGATATTTACATTTTTTGATAAAGTATTTCACAATTTATCGATCTAATCATGTGTTTTTTTTACATTTCTTTATGTAAATTTTAATTTTAAAATTTCTATTGAGCTTCATACCTTATAATAAGGGATTTCAGTGTTATTATTTATTTACAGATATACACACATATACACAATAATTTGTTAATGAGTTGAGGTCTATTTTGCATTAATGAACCACATGCTTGCTAATGCAGATGAGTCCATGGGGATCAGTCTGTGTATTCTGCATCATGTATTAGTTCCACCTGACATAGACCATACTACACTGTAAATGCTTCTTCAAGTTTATAACACCTGTAATTTAAAGTACTTATCAATGGTAACTGTGTAAGTGTACTAGTAACAACATGGCTGATATCGCTGTCGGTCAAACCGTTATGCTAAACACTGTGGAACTGAAGAACAGATGGTTGCAGGAGGGGGGAGAAAAAGGGGTGTGTGGGCAGAAAGGGGGAGAAAAGTGAGGGATGGTGGTGATGGAATTAATTTTAGGTAGAGTGGTGAGTGTAAACAGTAGAAGAAGAGAAGAGAAGAGAGATATGGAAGAAGCATTAATAAAATATTGAAATGTCATGCTGATAAAAAGGTAAATAGGAAGCATATAGGTCAGCAAGTGGCATTAGATATATAATAATATTTCAATTTACTATGCGTTTGAAATAAAATACAAAGTCTGATTTTTTTGTACGGACGTGTTATTTCCTGTTATTCTTCTCCAGCAGTGTCTGCAGTGAGCAGTGGGGTTGTAATGGGACGCTGTAGAAGGGGGTCTGTCTAAAAGCCATGACTAACAGCTCCCTTTGGGCAGCAGTCAATCTGGGGTCATTTCACTGCTAATTCACATCTGATGAATATATAACCATTTCATTCTAATGATCACCGCAAGCCAGACAGCTCACATGCAGTTATTTACACACAGAGGGGATTTAATTGCCTGTTTGCTAAACTACAATTTACTGGTTCAGTTATTTTCCAGGGGGTTTTTGTTAATTCTATCTTGAGTGATTTGGATTTAAATATGCTTTTGTGTGTGTGTGTGTGTGTGTGTGTGTGTGTGTGTGTGTGTGTGTGTGTGTGTGTGCAGGATGTAAGGCGGGTGCCAAGCATCGCTCCAGCCATTGTGCGGTCTGAAAGCAGCGAGAAGCGTCCGTTCATGTGTGCTTATCCAGGATGCAACAAACGATACTTCAAGCTGTCTCATCTGCAGATGCACAGTCGCAAACACACAGGTGAAAGCAACCACAACTGAATGATGTGCTGTACCACCACAGTATTATTAACACTAGTACTATGGTCAGTGTTACTGTTTCCACAAAGGCCCATTTACTAAAAGCACACTTACTGTCATCAGTGTATTTGTATTTCGCTCAAAAATGTTAGTTTGGCTTTAGCAACACAAGCAGTGTTATTTCTATTGGCCTCAATTTTATTATCAAATGAAATGTTATTAACATGTACAGTGAAGAAAATGAACATATTCAGTTCATTATGACAGAAAAACAAGCAGACTAGCAGTCAGATTGAAGATGATGAAACAGCTACATATTTGACATACTTGCTGAACAGATTACAGTTAAAGAATTACTTTTCAACTTGCTTCATATGGTTCTAGTTTGGGGGCACGCACTTATGAATGGTATGAAACCTACCCCTTCCTTAGCAATATCAGTAGTAGTAGTAATATCTGTGCTTCTAGCTAAATAAAATAAAATAATATGAGATCATGGAGTGAAAAACTCCAGAGTTACACCCACAAATCTAGTATAAAACAATTTTTTGAGGCATATTCTAATATAGACAAGAGAGAGGGAAGTAACAGGAAATACCAGTAATATAGATGAACTCCCCCACATTATAACCATAAATAATAAGCTCTTTAATTGGGTCAAGATTGTTGCTGACTAATTTATTTTTTTCGTCGTCTAATCAACAAAAACATGCGGCATATGCCAGTTCTTCATTAACAGGCAAAATCAGATCAGCTGCTGCTGTCTACAATTCAACTATTAGATCATTATACTTGATTATATGAGTATGTGTGTGTTAATGGTCATCAACATGGCGAATAAATAATATAACTAACTTGGTTTAACTTTCCTGTCCTTTCTATACTATCTGTCCAGGGGAGAAACCCTATCAGTGTGACTTCACAGACTGTGGCCGCAGTTTTTCTCGCTCTGACCAGCTCAAAAGACACCAGAGGAGACACACAGGTTTGGTCCATTTAACTCACTCCACGTCTCTTTGTTATTATTTCCTGTTTTCTTTGTGCTCTCTATTTGCTCCACTTCTGCTGTTTGCATGACAGCCATTTTGTGGATGGTGTCTTTTTAAGTGCACAGTTTGCATTTTGTGTACAGTGGTGCACTACAGTGAACCCTGAGACCCTGACAGTGAAAGGCTGGCTAAACTTTGGAATGGCTTCCCTGCAAACCTCTGCTCTACTGTATTTTTCTATCTCCCTCTGTGTGTGTTTATGTGTGTGTGTGTGTGTGTTTGCGTGATGTTGAACATGTGCTTTTTGTATGTGTGTGTGTGTGTGTGTGTGTGTGTGTGTGTGTGTGTGAACTTGGGGTTGTGTATGCATGCAAATTGTATATGTGTTTAGGAGTTAAACCCTTCCAATGCGAGACGTGTCAGAGAAAGTTCTCTCGGTCTGACCACCTTAAGACACACACCCGGACTCATACAGGTAAAACAAGTGCGTAAACTTTTATTTTTTCCATTTCTTCTTCATCCATTTGATGTATATCAAATTAGCAACATAGTGTTTGAGTGTTATGTATTTATTGTTATTTAACTTGTGCTATTATGAACTACATACAGTAAATAATGTATGGACAACGTAATCTTCCCATACAGCTTATGATCAACATAATATTCTAATATTTCTTTCATTTCAAATCCCTCTTGTCCTAATTCTTCCTTCATCCTTCTCCATGACTCCTTCAATTCTACCCATCCCACCTCTCTCAGGTGAGAAGCCATTTAACTGCCGGTGGCCGAACTGTCAGAAGAAATTTGCCCGGAGCGATGAGCTAGTGCGACACCACAACATGCATCAGAGGAACCTCACCAAGCTCCAGCTGGCCATCTGAACCTGTGTCCAGCCCAGTTTTAAAAGGACACATTTGAGTTGCATCTGCTTACTGTCTGTCCCACTTTAACCCATTTACACCTGATAAACCAGCTTCTGTAGGATCCACTGGAGTCTGAATGGGTCGCTGAAAAAGTTAGTAGAGGGTAGATATTGTTTCAATGACCTGGATACCACAGTACAATCAAATGTATGTAAAAGTCATGAACAGTTCTGACGTCTGTGGGAGAACATATGGTCTTGGAAACTGTGCTGTGACTTTGAAGAAAAAAAAACACAAAACCCATGAAAACACCATGAAACACCAAAACCAGTGTGTAAAAAATGCAGCACCTCATTCAGTTGACCAGCAACTGGCCGGCAATAAAAAAAAGCTGCCCTGACCAGATATATGAAAGCATTTTCCTGGTAGATAGCAATTGTAAAATCTATTGTAAGATATTCCTATATTACTACAAACCTGCTGTGCAGTGTTTTTTCATTTGGTAAACCTTCAAACTCGTCATGTGAACAGTACCTGAACCAACATGGCCTCACCAGAGCAGCCAGGACAGGGCTGTTTCTGCTCTGACTGCTACATTTGTCCATATTGAACATGTAAATCATACACAACAGGTCATGAATGCTGTGCAAATGTTACTGAATCAGAGGCAAATACTGTGGTGCATTTGTTGGGGACTGTTTTCTAGTCTGTGTTCAACTCAGTGTCACTGTTCATTGTGGAACATATCACCCAGCACAAAGCTGCAGCTGACCAGTGTCTTTTTAGTCATATTTGGACAGTTACAGGCAACAGAGGAATAAACTCTGGATACTTAGGATACTGACGTTAGCAGGATCACTTTATTCTTGATTTGGTCTTTTCATTTGTTGACAGTGAACACACAGAACATCACAGCACTCACCCATTGAATCTTTACTCCAGTTTTGAGTCAGTCAGCACTTGAGTTCTTCCAGCTTTTCCTTTTAGATCCTGATGATTGTGTTTTCACCATAGATGTCAGATTGATGTAAATAAGCAAATCCAATCAGATCTATAATGACGCTCAGCATCAGTGTTGGTGTCTTTACACATTAGACTGAAGTGCTGAAGATTCTGATATAAATGTCAAAATTTGACTTTCTTATTCATCTCCAGTTAGTGTTGCCACCAGCTACCCCATGTGTACAGACAGGTCAGAAGTTATGGTTAGCTATGCTCCTGCACCTTTGCCCCTGTTCAGGTGCTGTAAATATCTCTTACGTTGAACTACTTTGGGACGGCTTATTTATTATCTTGTCGTGGACAGAAATTGTTTTCACTGGACTGATGTTAGGGGAGAGCTGTGTCATTCAGTCTCCCTCTCTGCCTTTGCCGACGCTCTATTTTCACAGTTATAGCATAAAAGATAACGCTGACTTTGATTTGAAAAGGTCAAATTCAGTGAACCATTCGCATCCGACACTATGTGGTGTTTGCAGTTTAAGCTTGTGTTGTTGTGTTTGATCAGCGTAAAATATAATAAATACGCCTCTATGGTGTTTAAAAAAATTTTTTTTCTAGCAGTGCTCAACACTCCTGGAGCTAAATCGTCTCATGTCTCTGTGGTGTGTAAATATTGCTGGACTTTGGCAGTGTTTTAGACACTGCAAGCTCTAAAATATGTCTGCTGGGTCACACTGGCTCTGTGGTCGAGACATTATGGTCAAGATGTAAATAATACTTCTTCACCATGGGAACTGAACCCTTTCCATGGGGAAAACACGTAACTTAACTGATATATTTTAGACTTTGGATGGGTCCGGGAACTGTTTATACTTCAGTTTTTTTTTCTTTCTTTGATGTGTATTAATATTTGAGTCATAAATCAGCAAATGTCGGTGAAACATTTTGTACTCGAAAGTGTGAGATTGTGGAAAATGATAGTTTCTCTCTGTGTAATGTACTGTGAGTGTTTTGATACAGAACCAGTTTGTCTCTGTTGCCTTTATTTATTTGCTTCTGCATTTCTTAGTTGTTTTCTAATATTAAGTCAACATTAATTTATTACTCAGTAATGTATTACAATACATTATAAAGCTCATAGACAGGTCACATAAAATGCTGCCTCCTTTTCACCCACAGAATGTACTATCCATGACATACTATTAGACTCATTACATACAGTATACTTCATTTATCACGAGGATGTAATTGCTGTTATATGTGAAATATGCAGTTTAATAATGTAGAAAATCTTATAATATAGAGGTAACATAAAGGTCTTGTAAAGAAATATGTGCAAATACTAACTCATCAGCAATATATCAGATGACCTTGATCAGTGTTTTCTCTCATATTTCACAAAGGGGAGGTTCAGTACAGTATATCCTGCCCTGCTTGGAACTAAAGCAACGATTTTAAATTCAAAAAGTGACTTAAACATCATTAGAGAGCAGGTTTGTGACTGTTCAGAACCTTTAGATCCTGCTGCGCACACGCACACACACACACACACACTGTACATAGAAGACCATTAACTTTCCTCTCTTTATCTCTCACCAGATTCCTCATTGCATTCCTTGGCTCACCCCTCAGTAAAAAAAAAAAAAAAGCAGCAGTGAAGGCAGATAAACGTGTTTTCTTTCAGCCTCTCTAACGCTCTTCCATTCTGTCATCCTTCATGTGCACGATTAGCTTTAATTAATCTCCATCCATTGTCCCTTTCCAACTCTTATTTCTGTGTATCGTTGTTATGGCCTCCGGCGTCACAATAACCTATGATGATGTAGTTTTTTTAATAAAAGGAAATAAGAAAAATCACATTGATGAAAACAACAGTTCACAGCTTCAAACTGTTCTCAACCACCAGACACCACTGTATTTATGGTGAGGGAAGGAGAAAGGAGCGGGGCAGAAAACACAGACAGAGACATATAGAGGTAGAGATGGATAAAGACAGATACAGCAGTGTTTCTTTTGTGAACTTTTATCATAAGTTTAGCCAAAGTGTTAGTGTAAATCAGACAATGTGTCCGATTCCCTCTGTGGAAATCCCCTGAAACTCCCCAGGGCTTTTGTGCTATATCTCAGCTGTCGGACAGGGTCTATATCTCTCATCTCCCTCTTTCTGTGCTCTATGTGAGTGTGTGTGTTTTGGTGTTTCATGTCTGCCCTGCTTCATGCCGCTGAAGGGCCTTTGAAGCAAGATAGCTGGTCAGTGTAACTGCAGTTTTGTCCACTTTCAGTAGTCACATTAGTCACTGTATCTAAATGTTCTACTCAGAGCACATAGAGAAACATGGATTTGGCTTCTTGCAAAGTACTGAGAAAAAAATCCCATATACTGTAGTACATGAACTGAGAGTGTCCTTTTTTTACAATGTGGCTAATCATAATAGGTCTAATAGTAGGTTAATCTGCTTAGCTCAGTCATTGACAAAAATATAAGGTAATAAATGATGTCCAACAACATCAATGGTAACAAAACTTTTGTCATACGTTTTTAGTTTTCTTGTTGCACCTGGGACATCTCACACCTTTATCACTTTAATAGCAGGTTTGAGTCTGATGATCTCATGTAATTCTCTGCGTATTTGTTCCATCTTCAATTTAAGAAAAGCTCTAATCAGAACAGATCGCCTTCAGACTTCGTGTGTGTTCTCTCCACACTGTCAAAGTTGTGCAATTTGATGGAAACTGTATGTGTGTCCAATCTGTTAACATCAGCTTAGCATCAGGTGTGTCCCTGCCTTTGGTCTGGTTCCAGAACCAGCAACACCTGCCCTGAGTGGAAAGCTGCCATCACTGATGGTATTAAATATCTGCCCTGCCATGGAAATGATGGTCTAACTAATGAGCTTTCACTTAAAAGCAGCCTAAATTATTATATACGTAGATCCAGGGTGCTAATAAAAACAAATAATAATTATAAAACAACACTGTATTTTTTTGCATAAACAGCAACGTGGTAGGACAGAAAGAAAAAGCGTTTATGTTGTCTGGGATCTGTTGAAGTGGACATGATACTGGGGGTGTGTATAATTCCTGGTACTGCTCAACACAACCCATTATCCTGACGCTGAGTACACACACACACACACACACACACACAGAGTGCTGGAAATGCTCAGTGCAGTTTGTTTCTCAGGACACTACATACCTTCACTTACTGTTGGAGACTCAAGATGCTTCAAGGAGATACATTTTCTGACATGAGCACATCAGGAGCAAAGTAGGTGCTGAACCAACCATATCTTCACATCATTAATGTGTAACTAACATTACTAAAGGATGATAGGCGGAATCCACCAGCAGCTCTGAGCTCTGAATGTGTTTTACATTCTGTTCCTACACAGGATTAAGAGGGAAATCTGGTTTATTGCTCTATAGCACAAAACAGGAAGAAGGCGATGTTCCTCCAGCCCAGACTGAGCTAAAGCTTTGACAGCATCTGGCAATGGAAGATGAAATGAGTGAGGGGTGGATGGAGGAATCACTTCTAACATGGTTATCCTTCTCAGGAAAGTCAGACAACTCCAACAAATAAATGGGGAATACTATGTTTGAAGCTTAAAAATTCAAGCCATGAACTGCATTTCTGATGTGTCAGTCCAATATTAGTCTTAGTATTTTATGGTTTTTTGTACATAAAGAACATCGACCAAAAAAAAAAGAAAAGAAAAAAAAAGATGAAGAAAAAGAAGAATATTCTTGTTTATTTCCATGTGTATTTCAAAAGTACACGTCAGTACAAGAAGGACAAGCTCATGAAACTATTTCATGACTGTGTCCTAGCTCTTTGTCAGGATTGAGTGTCAAGGGGCTTCGTGTAGTCAGGGGCATCCCCAAATGTGCCTCTAAAATCACCACAAGGCCCAATACAAAGCTCAATTCTAAACTGCACTTAAGCTGGCAGTACTATGAGACTTAATATCAATCCACTCTGCTTCTTGTGTCAACAGCCCGTCTCTATTTTAAAATAAACTTTGGAACATCCATCCATCTTCTAAACCGCTTAGTCCCCGTAGGGGTCGCGGGTGAACTGGAGGCTATCCCAGCTGTCATACGGGCGAGAGGCAGGGTACACCCCGGACAGGTCACCAGTCCATAAAGGGCCACATAGAGACAAACAACCATTCACACTCTCACTCACACCTACGGGCAATTAAGAGTCTCCAATCGACCTGACTGCATGTCTTTGGACTGTGGGAGGAAGCCGGAGTGTCCTGAGAGAATCCACGCAAACATGGAGAGAACATGCAAACTCTGACCTGGCCGACCCAGGAATTGAACCCAGGCGACAGTGCTACCCACTACACCATCGTGCCGCCCACTTTGGAACACGTTTTCCACTACATAAAAAAAATTGGCAAAATTTAGCAAGTGTGATGTATGCAGCTCAAACAATGAATAATAATTACATATAATAAATGCAAAACAATAAATACACAATGAAACAATTTTTGTTGTTGTTGTTGAAAGTAAAACATCAGATAAAATTAGTAAAAACCAATAACTAATAATCTTGAGATAACATTTAAAAAATGATTAAAATGAAAGTATGGCCACTCACAGCTTCCACACATTACAAACATGCCTCTGAGTTCCTGTAGTATCCGTTTAATTTACAACCATATCCAGTCGCCAACACAGGTGTTTTCACCTGGGAAACTTAGAAATGGAAGGCATTTATAGTTCACACACATTTTTATGGATAACAGCTTTGTCTTCAAGCTCCAAAATAAAACATCTTATATTTGCATAAACATAAAACACATTCTATAGCTAAATAAATCACACTTAAAAGGGGCTGCAGCGTATCCCTAGATCAGACTCAACAGGCTGCAGTGTAAAAGTGGAATCATCGTTAATGAGCAGAAGACAAAAGATTTCATAACAGAATCTGCTTGATACTGTGAACATGCTCTTCATATGAGACGTTCAAACCGGGGGTGACTTCATTTATTCTAAGTGCTCTGACAAAAGAAAGCAAACAGAGGGAGTGTACCACAAAGGTCACTTGTGCAGCTGTGGTGATACATTGCAGGGGTCACAGAGACTCAGACTCTTTAAAGACATTTTTTAAAATGATGATTAACATACACAACTACACACCAGCTGCTGCAGTGACTTCTGCCAGCTCCTCTCACCTGTGATTTGTGTCTTCAGCGTATGAGAGAGCAGCAGAGGAGAAGAACGTGATCACAATGAGGAGTGGTGGTAAATGATGAGCCAGTATTTTCTATTTTGTGTCATTCTGTGTGTGACATTGTCTAGAGTCTTCCTTTCCTCTCATCTCACTCTATTACAATAATAACTTTAAAAAAACATTAGACAACTATTTGAGATATATTCACATCAGAGAGGAGTGTCATGTGTTATAATCAGCTGTAAACTCATTTCAAGAAAGGTGGCCCACAGTATTATCAGTGTTATCAGTCATTTTCTCAAATGTAAGACTACAGTTCATATGTTTGCTGTGTAAAGATGATCAGGAAGCTTTAGCTCCACTTTCAGTTGTTGCAGAAATGTCTCCAAACACAAAAAGTGAAGAGCTGATTTTTGAACCATTTTTAAAAGGTCGTGTAACAGGCGAGTGGACACAGACATTCAGTCTCTAGCTCCACCTTGTGGTTGATCTCTGTCATTATCTCAAAATGTCAAGTTCAAGCTGAAATAGCTTATTGGAACAATGATCCAAGGTCGTAATGATCATAATGCACATATACACATTCTGTGTTCATTATTTAATATAGTCAGTTACTGTATATGAATGTGTTCCATTAAGTTATCCAGCAGCATGGAAAACACTAGGACCCTGAATGTTAAGCAGCTAAAGGGAATTAAACCATCGTTAGTTTTTAATGCTTGTTTTTTCTCATCAAAACCACCGGTGATGGTGTTTGTCTAAAATGGAGACATAACCCGCCAGCTGGGAAACCGAGTTCAGAATCTGCTTAGAGATGAGAAAGAAAGGTGTAAAATCAAACTAAACTCTCACTGACCTAGTATTCCTTTCTCATAACATTCGCCCAAATCATTTCCTACAACATTTAGTTTGCAGTTCCCTTGTGACACAAGGACGTAAACCAGAAAACTTACCTGTTTAGTTTGACTGAATTAAATCGCTTCATTTCATGACTCTTATGTGTTTGCGCGTTCGCTTCGCAGAGCTACCCGTTTCTGCAGAAGTTAATCAGACAGCGATGTTTAAAAAACCCAGCAGGTCTTTTAAAACTCTCCCATTTGTCCTGAAGGTGTTTAAACAGTCCACAAAGCCAACCACTAACCATCCGGATGACAAAATATTCAGTTAACTGTGTGATAAAAACAGTTTTAAGTCGTTTCCCAAGTTGCGACTCTGTTTCAACAACAAACATGGCCGCCAGCTGCTACTGTACCTGAAGAGGAAACAAAGTCGCAACTTCTGAAAGAGGTTAAAAATCCTTTTTTAAATATGCAGTGTAAGAAATAATTATGGTCCAGATGTTTAGAAGAACGTCTGGGATTTCTTAAAATATCTTCAAAACAACCAAAAAAGCTTAAAAACAGCCTTCCGGGTTTTCAAATGGTAAATTAATTTTAAAGATAGCCTACTGTACCAAGAGCTCTGTACTCAGGGACAGAGGCGCATATAACCGTGTACAAACTAGCCATGTTCATGCCTGTGAAATTTTAACTGCGTCACTTGACACGTCTAAATATCGAGCTACTGGAGAAAAAACAAAAGAAGACAAAAGAAAACTCCACTTTCGTTTCCGACTGAAAAGTGTGACACCCTGAGGTGGTTTCGTTTCGGTGCGTGGCTGTGTTTGTGTTTAGGTTTTGTTTCTTATGGCTCACAGTGCAGCTCCACGGTAGGTTTCGTTTCAGACTGACAGACAGCTGAGTCAAAAATCAGCTGTTCTCCCTGAAGAGGCAGAGTGGCATCATGTTTTCATGGGGAGAGGACAGCCGGCGGGGATTCTGGTTTAAAGGCGGGTTAAATATAGAAAGCACTGCAGCAGATGCTGGAGTCCATCATTTAGACCTTGGCTATCACATCAGGGATCTGTCAGCAGGGCACAATGTGCTGGCTTTCGTCAAAACTAATGGAAACTCATTCATCATTCGCACACACCAGAGCAAAGATGGGAGAAGAGCCAGAGGAAAGCAGAGTGAGCATCAGGCTGATGTTTGTGTTTAGAGTAGCTGTGTGTTTGCACTGATGATGAGATACTTCTACTCTTGTTTCAGAGTTTGTCAAGTGCAAAGAGAAGATTCAGGCTGTGAGTTGTGGCGATGATGAGGTCACACTGTTGTCTGAGACAGGCACAGTTCTCTGCGTGGACGCAGCTCACACTCCAAGGTAAGGAGCTCTTCATTTGGTTGATGCACAGCAGCGCTCATATGGACGTGTTTCAGTTCTGTTTCTGTGTCCTCAGGCCACTGGAAGCTCTGAGTAACATACCAGTTTGTCAGGTCGCTTGTGGGAGCCAGCATTCAGTCGCTCTGACTAAAGGTACATTAAGGACAACACCTGGTTGTGCACCCTCCACATGAAGTAAACCAAACACCTAGTTGTACAGTGCACTGGTGCTCACACACTCATGGTGAGTTCTCCACAGATGGTCAGGTGTACACATGGGGCCAGGACTCCAGGGGTCAGCTCGGTTTGGGAAAGAGGAAACTTGGCGCCAGTTCACCCCAACACCTTCGATCTTTATCAGAGATGCCTCTGGTTCAGATCGCTGCAGGGGGAGAGCAGAGCTTCGCCCTGACTGTCTCTGGAGGAGTGTTCAGCTGGGGCCGAAACGACTGTGGGCAACTTGGGCTGGGAGACACAACAGGTGCTAAAAGTGCTGGAGCAACTTTTTACAGTTTCACATTGAACTTTAATATGTATGTGCTCTAAGTATTTTAATACACATTAAGGTTATAGTGGTGTAATGAGTCTCTATTTACATACAGCTTGAGCTGTTTATTTCTTCTCTACAGACAGACACACACCTACTCCTGTTCTCTGTTTGAACATGAAGAAGATCATTCATGTTTCTTGTGGAAAGGAGCACACTGCCACTTTGACAAAGGTTAGTCAACAAGAGCTGTTTACAAAATAGTACACAAACCTGGTAGTAGTTACTAAAGAGTACTGGTATGTTCCATTTCCTCATTCTTTAGCACAGTAGATCAAAAGTATTCTTATAGTGTTTTCTAAGCTGTGGATCAGTTTGTAGTGTGGTCACCCTTTAACCCGAGCGTTGGCGGTTCGTGACCCAGCTACTGTCATATGTTGAAGGGTGAAGACACTGAACCCCCACAATGTCCACAGCCACAGAGTTTGCACAGCAACATTTTGTGGCCACATGAGGGCAGCAGAAACACATAAATACAGTACATGTTAATACCCCTAATAATATAAACCAGAGCTTTTTCACTGGAAACAGCAGCGTTGATGAAAACTACACTAATGAGGCTAAACTCATAAAAACAAGTTCCACAGATGCCTTATACTGTATGTAAAGTACAATGATTGTGTGAAACATCCATCGGTGTCTGGTTCCTTCCTCAGGATGGTGCAGTGTTTACATTTGGCTCTGGTCAGCACGGACAACTTGGGCACAACTCATTCAGTGATGAGCTACGACCTCGGCTTGTCGCAGAGCTGTGGGGGGCAAAGGTCATCCAGGTTGCATGTGGACGGTACAGTACCCTAAATCTTTTTATACAGTTTATTCAGTTTACTCCTTTATTCTCAAAGGGTTAATCAACTTGTTAAACATAATGTAAATCCAAACCTTTCAGTGGTTATTACATGTGTAATAAATCTGAAGTAATTTTTACTTCCTTCCTATTAGATATCACTTATACTATACTTTATACTAGAAAACTACATGCCTCCTTCGCTGGGTATCAGTTAAAGAATAAGTTGATTTTTACTTTATTGATCTTTAAATCAGATAACCCGTCAGATATTTCTGGCAGATGGCTGCCGTTAGTAAACCAGAGGTTATGGTTTTATTTTTTTTTTATAGTTTATACAGTTGATTTCACTTAAATCCAGTTAAACTATTTATATAGCACCAAATCACAACAAAACTATTAATTTCAATTTATAAGTTAATGTACATTTTATAAATTGCTAATTTATTTTAAAAGTATTTCTGTTGTAATGTAATAACTATTAACATTTTAATAATTATTGTTTACTTGGATTTTCCCTGTCCTGTTTTGATGTTGTGACTCATACTTTAATGTTACTGTCCAGCACTTTTTAATGTTCACATGTTCCTAATGAGCTACTTTTTGTGTCCTATCCTCCACCAGACATCACACATTAGTGATGACAGACTCCAAGAAGGTCTACTCCTTTGGCTGTTGTGCCCAAGGGCAGCTGGGATATGGAGATGAGACTCATCCATCTGTGCCACTACTTGTTCAGCTGCCAGAGGGTAAATGCATTTTTTGTATTAATAAATAAACGTATGATGCAGTTAGCAGCAGAGATTTTTACTTTCAGATCACGATAATGGTCCCAAAACTAGAAACATCTTCGCAGGAGGAAACTGTTCTTTTGCAACATACACATCTAATGAGGTACTGACACTATACAGTATGTTCACTGATACCTGCTGCTGATGGTAGGATAACAACAGAAATATCAACTCATCTAGTTTCTTCTGCAGAAGGCTTACGAAGAGCTAAACACTGATACTGTCGATAATGGAACACAGCGATGTCTTGATGATGTGATTGACAAATGGACCTCTGAATGTGATTCAAAGTCTTGGAAAAAAATAAAACAGTAAGTATAATGATGCTGTATTTTTAGTTGATTTATTATTCACCTGGTTTGTGAGTGTCATCTTCTAAAAATGTCAAATCATTCACAGGGAAATTCACAGGATGTTGTCGTCTGCGTCCTGTGTGAATAAAAGCTTTCTTGACCGAAGGTAAACACATTTTTTATCTGCTCATTTTTTACTACTCACAATTTAAATTTTATTTTTCAATGTTCACATTACTTTTTTTATAACCAAAAACCTGCAAAACTGACATTTCATTCATTTTATTTCCTGATCAATAACATACTAGTATCATAGTAGCATTGAGGTGAAAGTACTGAGATTCCAACACGTTTTTCTGTCTTCTTAGGAAAGATAAACATTTCCAGACCTCACCAAAGTACCCTGGATTGAACTTGTCACTTGCACGATGTGCTTTCAAGAAACTCATAAAGAAGGATGATGTTTTGGCCGAGGTCTGTATGACATTTTATTTTTCTCAGAATTGTGTAGAAGCAGTGTCTGTGTGGTGTGTAATGTTATAATTAACCAGTTGCAAGTGAGTTGAATCCTCATCACACTAACAGGCCGAGGACGCCATCCTGGACTTGCTTCAGTCCCTTAAAACAAAGCCAGTGGGAGTGGAGGGGCTCAGGATCCACCTGCTTCTCAATGAGCTTCTACATGTGATCCAGAAACACAAAAAGCGACACAACACAAAGCTCACCGAGGCGGCAGCTGCTGCTGTATTACGCTTGTCTCCTGAAAGCCTTCAGGTCATAGGTACTCCTACACTCCGACATACATAACATCATCATAATGATCTCCTTCCTGCAATACATTAATGTTACAATGCATCGTTATTTTGATTTGACTAATTACCTCTAATAGAGTCTATAAAACAGTGGGCTAGTCTCCTGTCCTCACAGTGGATTCAGATTGCCTGAAGGATACAATGTATGCACACAATCCAGCTCAAATTTATCTCAGCCTCTGTTTTTGCAGTTCACTCCCCTTATACCAATACATGCTAAGATACTCACTGCTTCACCTTAAAAGCAGTCAACAGGCCGTTAAAGCTGTCACATAATATATTTTCACTGTG